>PVIJ01004312.1:0-93110 GCA_004024925.1 Scalopus aquaticus
GATGTGGTACATATACACAATGGAATACTATTCAGCATTCAAAGAAGATAAACACATGCAATTTGCAGCGACATGGATGGAATTAGAGGGAATCATACTCAGTGAAATAAGCCAGAAAGAAAAAGAAAAATATCGAATGGTTTCACTTATAACAGGACTATAGGGAAACCAAATAGGAGAGAGACACTCAGCGGGGGGGTAGGGGGAATGGCGGATAAGAGCACAAAATGGAATAGAAAAGAACACAAGGGACCATGGAGATGGATCACGAGTGAATTGATGGTGGGCTACCCAAGGGGAATACAAAATGTAAAAGACATAAATAACAATAATAAAAAAATAAATAAATTATAAAAAAACATTGTTTATTTCCTTCACAGCATACACAAACATTTTATTTGTTTACTTATTTATCATCAGCATTTCCAATTAACTAGTGAAATCAGTTCTTATTAATCTTAGTGATTTACACACAAAAACAATCCTAAGGTACACAATTAACTTGAGGCATCAAAAAGAATGAAATCATGGAAGGAAGAAATGATGTTCTACTTAATCATAATGAAAAATCAGTGACATTAATTTCATTGTTATTGTCACATTGCTAGAGTCCACTCTAAGGCTATGTGTGTCGTTGGAATGCCAGAGTGAAGAGATGGGACTGCATAGACATACATGTATGTTTTCTAGGGTCTGTTAAGATACCCCCAAAGACAGAGAATTCCTGAAGCTCATAGGCCTGGATGAATGTCCTATAACAGTGCTTCTCAGGTATTGAAACACCTAGAAGGCTTTGGTAAAATGCAGGCATCTGTGTCTACTCCTACAGGTTCTGATTCTGTAGGTATGGAATATAGCGAAGAATTTGCCTTTCCAACACTCTCCCAGGTAGAACTGATGCTGCTGGCCTGAGGACCACACTTTGGGCATCACTGTTCTATGACAAACTGAAATGACTGACTCCTTTGGGGGCATTTGGTTCACTCTACATATAGTATCAAAAAGTGCCTATCTGTCATCAAGTTCCTAGGTCAACTGTCAATGAAGTCCATGTGACAGAGTGTTCTCCTTCCAAAAGATATGCCCTCTTGGGTTGACACAAACACCACATTTAGAGGACCATACAGTTACCCACCTGCTCCGAGAATGCTTGTTCTTATGCCCAGGATCCCTCTCAGTTTGGGTAATGTCATTACCATCTCCTGACATTAAAGAGCAAATGCTCTTGGAATAATAATAAATCAGCACAAGCTGAGATCTTACTAAGTGCCAAGTGTTTGCCAAGACTTTTACCAACATTATCTCATCTAATCCTCATCCACTCTGTGAGGGACATGTTAGCATCCTACTCATACAGAGACGTTGAACACTTGTAGACAATTACCTGACTGGTAACCACCTAAGCTGTGATTTGAATCTGACTCTCTTTGTCTATATTTAACCAATGCCTATATTTATCTTATAAATTAAGCATTAAATTGTCACCAGACATTGACGCCTTATAGAGAAGAATTACAGCACATCCTACATAGCAATTAGCTGGTAGAGAGGTGCTGTGGAAATGTCACTCCATGAGGCAGAGAGACTGGACATTGTCAGACCATCACAAATTCCTTGACAAAGAAGGGTAAGGTTGGGGTGCTGCAGCAGAGAAGCAAAGAAAACATCCTATATCCTCCACACACCATGAAGATCAACATTTTAAAAGTTAGCTCTTCTGAGAAGACTAGAGGTATTGGGTAGGCGGAAGGGCTTGGGGGAGGATGATAAACTTACAAATTTTTCCTGTTTCAGCAAAGGGCTGCCTAGCCTGTGTGACTGTGCAATACTTTTCGTGGGTTTCTGACAAGTTATTCTGCCCAGAATTTATGGCATTCAATGTTATTGTAATTGCTATGAGAAGCACAATGGTAAATCTTTTCATTATCTTTATTTTCAATTTTTATCTTTTGCCTATAATCAGTAGTCTGCTAATAGGCTTTAAAATTCAGACTCTTGCAGATTGAGTTTTCTCCAAACTGACCCCATATGTAAGTGAGATTCTGGAATACTGCCAAAGGAACTGCTAATTCCTTCACCTTAATTACATTTCACATGCTTGGTAAATTATAACTACCCCTTTTAATTATTTTTTGTATATATTGTTGGAGATTAAAAGGAGTGGTATAATTAATATAAAAATCACCTCTCTTGTTAAAGATGTGGATTCTGTCTGGACTAGTGAAATAATGAACCTGGAATGCCAAAAATGGCTCAGGGTTGCCGATTCAGTGTGCACACACTGAATTTTAGAAGATGGGGTTTACTTCAAAGCCAAGGACTCGGCAGTGGTTTATGTATGTGGGAGCAAGATGCCACAGAGTCCATCTACAGGGAGGTGGTCAAGACACGGGAAGAAAGGACATTACTGGTGAAGACACATGGACATGAATTAATTTCCATCCGTCTCCTACCCAGTCCTATGACCTTCTGTGTTGGACCCTCTCTGAACATGTATTTCCTGGTCTACAAATTAGTGACAAAATCTAAGAAAACAGACCTTACTATATCAGCAACACCCAACCACAGTCTCCTCCAGCCCGCCTGTCCTCAAACATCTGTTCCCTTGGTCTGCAAAGACCAAACAGAATCAGCTCAAATTCAGGAGTCAAGAATCATTTTAGGGGTATTTGTTCTGACTTGAACTAGATAGAATAAATAAATCCTAGTCCAAGTAGGTAGGCACTGAGATTTTGTTTGTTTGTTTTTCAAAATCAAAGAAGCTGTTTCTTAAAAACTGAATTACTCACAAGAACTCTAATAGTTCATTATTTCCTTTATAATCCTTTTCCTAAGTCAGAGATAACTTGGGTTTCCTTAATTGTGTTGACACATGAGCTGACTTTTAAAGGCACTAAATGTATTTCCATCATTTGTTCCTGACCCCTGAGCAACTAACAGAAATAGCCACCAGTTTCCTTCCTTCCTTCCTTCCTTCCTTCCTTCCTTCCTTCCTTCCTTCCTTCCTCCCTCCCTCCCTCCCTCCCTCCCTCCCTTCCTTCCTTCCTTCCTTCCTTCCTTTTTTTCATTTATATACTTTACATTATTGTGTATACCCTGTAGGTTTCCCACCACCAATTCACCCATGAACAATCACCATAGTCCCTTGTGCTCTTTTCTCCCTTATTTTGGTCTCTCTTCCTCCCCATCCCCTGTAGAATGTCTCTTATTTATGAAATTGAGACCCTGATCAGTAGTTTTTAAATTCTTACTTCAGAATAGGAAACAAGTCCTTCAGAATAGGAAACAAGCCCACTCCTTTTGTAAGTGGGGAAGTTATGTCTGCATACAAAGCTAGAGCCCTTTGGTTCCTGTGATCTACACCTTTCATAATGTGTCCTTCCTTATATAATCTACCACAATGAGGGCCGAGATTATAAAGACATAATTTGTGACTCATAGAATGTGACTAGATATTATTCAAGCAGGACTCACTAATAATGTCATCACAATGTACTGCCCCCCCCCCCATGGTTAATTATAATATCCTCACAGATAGTATTTAAGATGGAATTTTTCTGGAATTTTCCCTCTAGGCTAGTATTTTACTTGTGTTTATTTCACTCTTTTGCTTATAGAGAGGAATTGCATAGACCAATGCTAGAGTTTTTAATTGCACTGGCTATAAACTTTGAGCAAAAAAAGCATTTTACACTGTAACCCATTCCTGTTCCATGTGTGCAAATATTTTTTAATCTTTGATTTTCTATTTAAAAAATACTGGTCTTGGGAATCTCCCTGGTGGCACAAGGGGTTAAGTCTCAGCACTCTGAAGCTATCGGAGCCACTGCAGCACAAGTTCGATCCCTGGCCAGGGAGCTGACCCACATGGCGCAGCAGACCTCTCCTGTCTTGCCCACTGCTCCCCTCAGCAGTGTATTTCAGTAGATCTTCCTGTTCTGCTCACCACTCTGTCTCTGGTGAATCCTCTCACCCTCCACACCTCTGGCCTACACCCCAGGTCTTGTATGCATAAATAAATAAATCTTTATTTTATCTTTAAAAATAAAAAATAAAAAATATTGGTCTTAACCCACAAACTTGATTTCAACCAAACAGGAGGACATATCCTGTGTGCAGACACACAGACACGTATGCCCATGTACTTGTACATGCACCATGGCTGCTAACTCTGAATTTAAACCAACATGGATGGGGTTAAAATTAAACTCTATGTTGCCTCTTTAAGCTATTTGTTATCTGAAATAAACAGTGCCTGGTACTTTCAGACAGTTTGCTAAACGAAAGAAGACATGGATGGTACTTCAGTAAATAATTTATTCTTACACATTGCACAAACTAATCATGGTTTATTTCAGTTTTCCATCCTTCATTTCATCACTTAATGTACTGACACTCTTGGGAATAGGTGTGGGGACAAGAGACTTTAGGCACATGGGTTAGAAGGTACTGCCCAAGCAGTCATCTCAGACTCGCCAGCAGCTCCTCTCTCCCGCGCAACAGTCCCCAAACCTTTTCCCATCCCACATGATATTTCTAGAAATTTTAACACTTCCCAATTAAACCAACTCTAATTTATACAAGAAAATTAAACTATTTCTCAAGTGATGCTATTTAACTATTATTAGTAAGAATCTTGAGAAATTATTTTTTATGACAAGACACTCTAGTCTGTCTCAAAGACTCATTCTAGTATCTGACAGCCCTCAATGCCAGAAATAATTTTCAAGCAAAAATAACTGTCCTCTAGAGTTGTGGACTGAACAGATTCAAAGAAAAGAAATGACCTTTAATAACTGGTGGTGCAGGACATAGCCACTTTACAAGAACTATAAATCTACACAGATTATCTTTTGTTCAATTTGAACCGCAAACACTTTAGCTGCTTAAATTCCATTAAGATTAACCTCCATTTTCAATCTCCCCAGATGCTCCTGTCTGCCCAGCCACACTTGCCTCACTGGTCAGCGGCTTTGGAAGGCTAAATCTGATGTATGTGTGAAGGGGATGGCTGGAGAAACATTGGCTGGTCTAGTTTGTACATGATTCTTGCATCAACTGTTATTTGCATTCATGGCACTGCTATCCCTCTTCACTTATTTTCCATCAATTATGAGAAGACTTAGATATCATTTTAAAATTGCTATTTCTTCAAAATAATAAATGTGTCCTTGAAGGGAGGGGAGCTGCTGCCATGCCCACTGTTACCCTTGGTGACGCTGACCAACGCTTCTGGGAACCATAAACAGAGTTCAAGGGGCTCGGCAGTCGCCTTAGAAAAACTGCCTAAGCCTGACAGGCTCCCCTATCTGTGAAGTGGTGATGCCAGCACCCGCCTCACAGGGCCACTAAAAGTGATGAAATTCTCATTTATTTAGCACTCAATTATTTCAATACCTACTTGTCTTTCCAAGAGCAGGAGGCCCTGCATTCCTGGAGCCTGTTCAAAGAGTTTTGCTTCAGATTAGCTTTACCTTATTTTGGCTTCTACAAGCGCAAAGAATTAAATTTTGGAAAAACTTTTTCTTGGCAAGTTTCAAGTTTTGTAAACAAAGAAGAAGAAAAACTTTAGATTTGCCTGATTTCTCACTTGGGGATATTATCAAGACATAAACTAGCTTCTGTCAAAAGGTGTAGTGAGAGAGAAGCTTCTAGCAAATGCTGGAGGGGGGCCAAGAAGACCAGCTCTGTAGTTTTATTCATTAAATAACTAAGTCTCATGAAACTATCCGACTATCTCTAGGTATTTTTTTTTTGTAATATTTAAGCCATTCAAATAATACCAAAAAATATGGGACTATCAAGTTAGCTGAGGTTTTGTTAAATGCATCTCTGAAGAAAGAAATAATTAGGCCCCAAGCAAAAACCATGAAATCAAATAAAAGTCTAGATTACACGTTTGAGATGAAAGGATGGTCTCAGATAGCTGGTGGGAAAAACAATGTAATGCCCAGCACAGTGGAAAATAAAAAAGATGGCAGACAAGAAACAAAGCACCTTACCATGTTAAATATGGTAGGTCTATTAAGTGGTTTTAGTTATCTGTGTGTGTGTGTGAAAGCTCATAACCTAAACCTGTATCTTTTTATGGTATGCTTTTACCCTCTCATCAACATAGATTCTCACAAGGTCTTCCAGCACCCATTCCATGCTTTAATACTCTCTGTTATATTTCTTCTGGTTAGTCACTCAGGGCTTTGAAATTGTCAACAGTAAGGAAACACTTTACCAGAAAAGGTTTATTAAACAATAATGTTCTAGAACCTGATAAGCATGCTTCCTAGGAGTAGTAAAGACAAAATGGTAAAGGGTCACGTGCACTGAAATGTTTAATACCCAAATATAACTATTTTGGGGAAGGTTTGATTTGAAACAATTTCCTATTTATTTGCTTCCAGGAAATAATAATAATTTCCAGTTTAATTAAAAAGGAGACATTTCCCCTTACATATTTCTAGCAAAATCATCAGAAAGTCTATAGTACAATAAAATAATGTTTAAAATATAAGAAGTTAAAGTACCAAATGCACATTTAGCCTTCTTGGCATCCATAAAATACTATAAAAAATGATTACTTCACTATGGACAAGGAGAGAGACTGCCTCCAGTCTGATTTTCTAGTTAATGAGACACATGCCTGCTCACTATAAAGGTTACCTACCCACACAAAACTATACCTGGGGTCTTGTTCATCCACTATCAACATGGTTGAACATCTATGCTCTACAGACTCTGTCAAGGTGCTAGGTATACAAAGGTCAAAACAAAATTGTCTCTCCACTCAAGCATTTCAGCATGTAGTGGGATCGACAGAATATGAACTGATAAACCAAGTGAAACACTGCCAAGTGTTATTGTCTAGATGTAAACCAAAACCCAAGGGAGAAATAGCTGACTCTGCCTGAAAAGATTCAGGAATCAGGGATGGGTATCTACCAGGTGAATGAGGGAGGGAGGCTGTTGCAGGGAAGGAAAGTGAGAGAAATGAACAAGGGAGAGATTCAAAACCAACATCTTGTCCTGAAGAGATGTTAATGAAGGACAGGTTACAATGGATTGAGAAGTGAGTTTAGGGTGTGGGGTAGGAAGAGGGCTCCTCTTAAATGTGGAGCGGAAAGAAATGGGAAAACCCACTAACAGCTTGAAAGAGTCTGTAAGGATTGTGGCCCAGATGTATAGGTGGTTTGTTTACTCTGGTCCTGTCCTAGACCCTTTCTTAGGGGGAAGAAAAGGGGAGACCCTCAGATCACCTTAGGGACACACACCAAGCAGTAAGAGGATTCTTACCAGAGGTGTTTCCCCAACAGAATGAGTTTCCAGGATTCATACTGACAATTGTGTCCAGTAAATAAAACCCACAGTGGCTTAATCATTATTGAAAATTATCATATTCTGCTTGAATCAAGATTAAACTTTAAAGACTATTTGCATTTTATGCTTTAACATACATAATAAAGGAGATCAATAAGATGTGGTATGCCCACACAATGGAATATTCTTCAGCCATACAAAAGACAAAATGTTGCCATTACAGCACAATGAAAGGAGTTTAAGGGAATTGTCTTTAGTAAAAGCAAGTGAGAACGACAAAGACAAATATTCGGACATTTACATAGCAGATACTATGACAAAGCAAAATACTTATAAAAAAACTAATGAACATTAATAAATCAAGTGGGGCTTCTGAGGTTGGGGTGGGAGGGGGAGAAGAGGGGATCAAAGGATTATAAAGGATGATGGTAGGAAAAAATAAAGTAATAAAATACATAACCTTGATAGCTTACCACACTTTTATCACACAAATAGTTTCTAACCAAAGTTGGAGATAAAAAGGAATTATCAGTAATTGGTTCTATAGCACCTTTTTATAAACCAGAGGTCTTCTGATAAGAACTAGCGCCCACAAAAGAAGACCTTGAGGCTTCATATTGGGTAGCCTGGCCCACCCCCTGTCTTCCCTTAAGCCAAACAGAGACCCAAGTCACTCTTAGTCCACTCATTACCTTGCTCCTCACCAGTTCTAGTGGTGCTTTTAAGGTTGGGAGCTCTCAAACAATTTTGTTTTGCTTTGAATCAAATTTAATTTTCATATATATTCAGAAGGGGTGCAAAAGGCTAGCAAAACATCAAAAAGCAAAATTCCACTTACTTGTGTAATTTTAAAAAGCAGGGAGACCCAGACTTTCCTGACTACAGGGAGAGAGCAAGTTGGCATAGACCTGGAGTGAGGCAAGCCCTCCAGAGAACTTAACTAATTGGCTGCCTGTGGGAAATGCTGGGGAAGTAGCAGCACCAGCTCACCGGTCTCGTCACCCGGGTGGGGTTTTGAATGCAAGTCCTCAGCCTGGCTGCCCCGCCGCTGGGGGCTGCAGCTGGCTCCCCCACCCCCTCTCTACCTTGTCGCTCTCTACACAGATCCCAGGCTTGGCTCTGACACCTGCAAGAAAGCACACTTGAAGGGCACATCCAAAGCTAGCCTCCTCTAGAAAACTCAAAGGACAGAAGCATCACTTACTGGGAATTACAATTCCTACTGGATGTGAAAATGACCACAGACTAAAGATCTAGTCCTGGACAGGACAGCCAAGTGGACAATGCACAGGGGTCTGTGAAATTCTGGGTTGGAGAGTCTCCTGAAAGGCTGCTCTTGGACCTTCAAAGGAAACTATTTGGAACTGATCTTGAAGAATGTTTTGATTTGAGTTGGAACTTAAATTTTCATGGGCAGCTTTACCTGAATATATAAGCTGCTAACAGCACAGTATAAGTTAAAAATTGGCTCTTAAGAAATAGATCTGTATTAGGACACAAAGCGCAGATCCTATAATCACATGCTAGTAACCAAAGATGTACAATAATTGCCTGAAAAATAATTACCTAATTACCATGGAACTACAGGATTAATAGTAACAATAAAGCTAATACATCATGCTACAGGGAAAGAGCACAGGGACTCAAAATTAAAGATTGAGATTGAATAAAGAGCGAATGTTGGGTTCACAATTGGGTGCTAAATCATTTCACCGAGGTCTTCTGCTCTTCCTCGGCTCTACCAACTGAGCTATTGGAGAAATCACCCACGTCATTTCAATGAGGCATATACTGGATGTGACTGACGGTCCCAGTGTTTATGTGGCTGTGCTTGTGGAAGCAGCCTCATTACAGGACAATCCAGCCCCCGTTTGGAAAATGCAAAATTTGCGATGGTCATTATTTTGGAACATTGTAAAGTAGTGAAGTCACTTTTAATTCTATAATTTAATTCGGTAGAGGGAAATTCTATGTGAATGTGCTATAAATTTACTGTTGTAATTTCTAGCTCTCATTCTGTACAGTTAATACCAGTTGTTGAATCTTTTCTAGTTTTCCTTCCCTGCTTGAAAGGAAACAAATGGAAAAAATTTTTCCCCAGAAAATGATTTAAACTCTCCACTATTTGAATAGAATTGATATGTAGTCCAGTTCATTTTGTGATTCACTTCAAATAATTTTTAAATGGCCCACAATGTGCAAAACTGGATAACCTCTGTGTAAATGAGTCCCGACCCCTCTGCCTTTGAACTGGGTACCTGCCCGGTTATAAAGCTGTGCTTTCCTTCTGACATCCTTATTTTCTTCTTTACTCCCATAACCTCATGGAAAGTCTGTTAGCTCTAGAATTTGTCTCTTGTTCCTGGGTTAACTTTGTGTCTCCCTTTTGCAATTCACTCCTCCAGATAGTCTTCTTTCATGGCAATAACTGGTCTCCCCAACTCCCACGCTGGCCCAGAATTACCTCTCTGAAATACAGATGTCATCCCATTCCAGTCCTGTTAAAAATCCTCATTGACTATGCAAAGTCCCTGAAACAAGTACTGCAACTCATTAAATAAACTGCCACTTCATTCTACTCTCCTGTTATTTCTACACATTCCCTTCCATCTGTCCTTATCAGCGTTTCAGAAAGAATGATGAGTGAATGGAACAGACCTACTTAGAACGATGGCAATATGTCAGTACACCTTTTATTATCCTTCTTTTACGCATTTCTGGATCTCTAAATCCACTCCATGCAACAATAGAAAACGAAGGATTTGCTAAAAACAAAGTATGCATGTTACACTTCAATATGAAAAAGCATAAACACACACACTTCAGTCTCTCCCTAGCAAAGCTGAAAAACAAGGCTTTATGTAGCCAAGACGGCATCAAAGCAGCAGAAGTTGTTGAGAAACTCTGAGCTTAATTTCCCCCAACATCTGGAGCAGTGATCTTCCTCCACTAAGTCCCTGGTGGGTCTGCAGAGCCCCAGGGTGAGTCTTTGCAGAGGAACCAAGACAGCATTTCCCAACTGCCTGCAGCTCTGAGGTTTGTCACCAAGACACAGATGTCAAGAATAAACAGACCTCTGACACTTGGAACCTTCCAGCCCATAGACCCTATACAACCTGCAGAGTTTCAAAGCTCCAGCTCCTTTTAGAGCTTGAGACCAGCAAGTTCCATCTATGCTTCACTTCCCTGTCACCCCAAGAGTCTTCTTACAAAGCAAGTCTTTCCACAACTACCCAACCCTTCCTGCAATCCCATTTACTCAGGTCTTCCTTCAACACACTGACAGCTGCTCAGAGGATTAGGCACAGGGGCTGAGGCGCAGCCCAAAGAACAGGGGAATCTAGTCCAAGCGAGATAAATTTATCTAAGGAAGGACACCACTTTCACCAGGCATCGTGATTAGAGGGTACAGAACAATCCCCAAGCAAGAATTCTGAGGGGATGCTGGAAAAGGACCAGCACAGTAAGAGGTGAAAGCTCCATTGATTTGCGTGGAGTAGAGGTAGAGGCAGAGTGCAGGAGGGAGGGCTGGCTATCCTGGGGAACCCCTGGGACACAAGATGAAAGTGTGCATACACCAACACAACAAAATGGAGTTGTGCCTAATTTGAGGAGTTTGAGGGTCCCCTAGAGCCAACCCACAGAGCTCTAAAACCTTTACCACCACCTATTGTAAACAACCTGCTTTAGCAAAAGGGGTCTTTCCTTGGTTCCTTACTTCAGCCTCAAGGTCACTATCTGGGCAGCTCAGTTGAACTTGCTGAGTGAAGATTTGATAACTGCAACTTTGAACCTTAACTTTAACCTCCAGTTTTCTAGAGGTTAAGAAAAAATAATATATTAAATAATTCTGCATTTTCCTTTTTAGGCTACTGGAAGGTTATTGGCCCAAACTGGTAAATATACAGCACAGGAGCTCTTTACCCTCAGCAGGCATTGCAAACCCCTGTTTGGGTCAAGATGTAGCTCACAACTTTCTCAGCAAAGCTGCTCTCACACAAATGGATCTCCCATTACCGACTCAGCTCCCCTTGATTCTGAAATGGTGTTAACTCCAGGAACACATGGTTTGGTTTGTCAATCTAGTAGAATAATGAAACATATGATTTTGACAGATATCCTCACCCTATCAGGTTAAAGTTAGGGGTAGAGATTGTGCTCAGAAAATCAGTTTTCAGAGGAGAATACAGGGGACCATGGAGATGGATCACGGGTGAATTGGTGGTGGGCTGCCCAAGGGGAATACAAAATGTAAAAGACATAAATAACAATAAAAAAAAATGGAAAAAAAAAAAAGAAAATCAGTTTTCCATTCAAAGGGGCAGATTTAATGTTCTGGTCTCAAGGTTCAAAGCAAATAGCCCAAGCACCCATAAAATTACTTGGTAAGAGTCACAGATCTCAAACATAAATGGATGAACACATGTAGGCATATGGAACTATAGAGGAGAGAAAAGTCTGAAAGCAGGCAGAAAGACAGGATTTAAAAGTCCTAGAAGATCTGAGAAGCCATTCTGGTCTAAGAAAAGTAAACCTTCTTAACAATATCAAAGTTTAACCAACAGGCATGCCAGTAAAATGCTTTTGTTATTTGTTATTTGGACTTAGTCCATATTTCCACTTAATTGCTCCTCTCATTTTCTTGGGTAATAATTATAAGGCTAACTTTTCAAATAAAATTAAATTGTTCCTTTTCTCTATGCAGATTGGCTACGAAGCAGGTTAGGGCAAGTCTCCCCAAACCCCTCTCCTAGTCAGTCTGTCTTGGAGGTTTAGTGCACCACCTGGGTGAACAAGATGCTTCTTATCTCAGCTCTTACCCTAAAATTACCCAAGAACAAATCACTTGGGACGACAGATCAGTGACCCTCTCTAGGCCTCAGCTATCTTGTGTATTAGATAAATATATTTGACTAGTTAGCAGAAGGCATGTGTGGCGGTGGGATGGTGGCCAGATAGTGGTGGTGGTGGATGTGGTGTGGCCCACCACCATTTTGTAGGATAAACCAGTAATTAGTTTCAATATGTTTTATGGTGAGTCTTTCACCCTAGCCTAGTCATTAACCTCTCTGCCATCAGTCAAGGCTGAGAAGGAAGGGTTGAAAAATCCATCATTGCTATATTGATCAAAACAAACAGAGCCTCCCTGGTGGCACAATGGGTTAAGTCTCAGCACTGTGAAGTGATCAGCAGCCACTGCAGCACGAGTTCGATCCCCAGACAGGGAGCTTCCCACAGGGCACAGTAGACCTCTACAGTTTCACCCACTACTCCCCTCAACAGTGTACTTCAGTAGATTCGCCTGTTCTGTTCCCCACTCTGTCTCTGGTGAATCCTCTTACCCCCTATGCCCCTGGTCTACATCCCAGTCTTGTATGCATAAATAAATAAAATAAATCTTAAAAAAAAATCCTTTAATGGCCCAGTAATCCCTCCTGATTCCCAGCACACTGGAAACCTTTCCTTTGCCTAAATTTACTGGGACTATAACCTCTTGGTCTATAAAATGGAGTGAATAAAGCCTATAAATTAGAAATTACTTATTTCTTAAAGAAAAAGCATATAGATTTAAGTTTAAAATCACTAGAAACATATATTTTCGTCTATGTTTTTAAGCAATTCCTAGAAATTTTAAGATCTATGCCTAACTCCTCCTGCTTTGCTTTGTGTTTCAGAAGTTGATTTCTGCAAATTGCATTTTCAAGGGTCTTGTGCCCTCTGACTTCCAAGTAAATGTAGCCAATGGGAAGCACTGGCAGGAGAATAGGAGGCAGGGAGAAACCAGGGCACTCCCCTGCCCCGTCCTGGCATTGAGCGGAGTCTCTGGCAGCAGTCCCTCTGTGGCTCTACCTCCCATAGCAAAGTCGCTCCCTCTGTGGTCCCAGCTCCTACTGGGTGGCTCCCCTAACACCCACACCTCCTCCCTTTGATCCTCCAGCCCTACAGGTAATAGCTGCAGATTCTTGCTGTTGCTCATGTCTGCGCGACCTCGTGGTGCCTTCAGCTCTTCCAACCTTGCAACAGATTCCGTCCACGGAGCCGCCTGGCATGGTGCTGCTGTCCCGACTGGCCCCTGACCAGCCAGAGGCGGCAGATCTCCAGAGCACAGACAGCACATTGAAGAGGATGCAGAAAGTGGACCTGGCAGATTTACTCCTTCCTCCCCGTCAGGGAAGGTCTCTCAAATGTTCAGTATGTCTGACGACCTCCTATGACTTGCTCTAAGGGTGTGTTGGAGCTGAGGGAACACTGGTGGCGGAATTAGAGCTCTAGACCATTATGTGCTCATGACACTTTCACAAGAACGTTGGAGTCAAAAAAGTTATCTGTGTCATGGGGGGGTGGGAAAAATGTATGGAGCCTGCCTATTAGGGTGCAACACAGGAGGACATGGAAACATGCGTTAGAAATAACAGGTCTAAAAGTACCACGGTCGTTCAACAAGACACAGAACACGAGACACACAGAGTAACAGTAGTACATCTAAATCTCTCCGTTTCTGACACAGTAACTGAGACACAGTTGACATTCACAGAGCAGAGTTCTCGGCACCCACTGTAGTCTGGCCTTGATCTCTGCTCCTGCTTTGTACTGAGTGTACTAACACAGGACAAGTGCAGAGACCCGTGCCTGGCACGTGGCAAGAGCCATGTGGGTCGGAGCTGTGATTTCTGCGTTGGACCTTCCCGGTCACGCCCACTCGTCCATATATCAAAGACTATGCTGGGGATTGAGGTTCAACTCACCGATGTCCAGGACTCTCTGCTTTGCTGTATGCTGCCGGGAGTGCCAGTACTTCCAGTATTTCAGCTGCTCGTCGCGGTTTTTGTCTTCACTGAAGACCACCATCACCACACTCTGCAGAAGGGATAAGCACAGCTCTTACTTTCTGTTCACTGCTGCTGGCACTTCACATAAGCTCTAGTCTGGAAGTCCTACCAGAGGTATATTTCTGCAATGTTGCTCTTCTTGTTTTAGAAAAGCTCAGACAAGCTCAAGTGTTTAGTTCGTTTTGTTTCAAAATGGACTGACTTAAAAAAAAATGATTGGGGAGGGAAACAGCACACAGAGGAAGAAGAATCCTACACCATTTTCCCCATGAGTCATAACAACCAGATGAACCAATTATCAGCAAATTTATTATTTTGTGACGTGAGTGGGAATACCAAAAAAAAATTTTTTTTGCTATGGAAAATAAGTCTTTTTGAAATTTCGTATCCTTGAACATAGATGTTGGCACCATTTGTAAAGGAGCAAGCCTCTGTTGGTGGCGAGCTAAGCGCCTCAGGCTGGCATACTGAAGTAATGAGAGAAATACTAAAATGATGAGTTCATATTGATGAACACAGATCTAAGTTACAGATATTTCATAGACCAAAATTTTCAAGATCAACTGCGTTATTTATTTAAATAGGTGGGTGTACTTTAAAAATGAGCTTGAGAAATGACATCTTGTAGAAATAAGAATCCAAATCTCCTGTTAGTTCTAAATCAACAGCTTCACTGAACTAATTCTATGTTAATTCACTGTCATTTACAGGATGAAGAAGTTACCAAAAGACAAATAAACAAGCAAATCCCAGTAATCCTTTATATTACATGGAATGCAGTGCTCTCACTCTTATTCCAAATCTAGAATACTTCTCAGATATTTTCTTACAATTCAAATAGCATATTTCATTGGTTCCCATTGCTCAATAACTTCTCCTTTGCAGCATTTTATCAATTGCAGTCATTTACTTAATTGTTTACCATTATCAGTTAATGGCAATGTCTGCCCATTGACTTCTAAATGAATGACAAGGACTGCCACTCACCATGATGGCACCGGAGCCTGACAAATAATGTGCCAAGTACTTGCTTGTGTAGGTAGACTATCAACTCAAAATCTGGCTAATTCCCAACATATGCATAACATTTGTTCCACGAGAAAGTAGATGCTCTTTTGAAAGACCGGTTTAGACATGTACATTTGTATTACCCAAATCCACAAGCAGCATGACCTTCAAAGGCACAGAAGTGACAAGAAGGTACTACAGGCCAGGTCGGGACACTGTACCCTCAGCCAACTCTTCACTCTTCTCCTTCCCATTTCTTCAAACTTTTCTATTTTTATGTGAACATTTACTGTGTGACACCTGGTGTTTATTTCTGCCTATCCCAAAATAACCAGGTATTTTTCTTCTAGCAAATGACTAAATTAGTGTAAGTAAAGTAATATTCTTGGTATGAAAATGTGTTTCTTCAGTGATGAAGAGAAGGGCAGTTTGAAACTGCTATTAACAAGCCTGAGCACTTTGACGGGGAATGAAACAACAGGTCTCAGAGATGAGCGCTGCCAGGCTGAGGCACCCCTCCTCCCCAGAGCTTGCACTCTTGGAGCTGAGGAAGGAGAAAGCCCCGGTCTCACAATGCACCCTACTCTCCAAGGGAAAGGGATCAAAGGCTTTAAGAGAAGAAGGGCTTCTCATTTCAGCCATAAAGGAGCAGAAGGAAATAAAACTTCCACATTGAATTATTTCCATGATCTGAATGAAGCAAAATTCTTGAAGAATCCCTGCACTCCAAACTGTTTTCATAAACAAGAATCAAGTGGCTGGTTCTATGTGCCGCATTCCTGTCCTGTGCTTTCAGGCCAGCACTGGCTTCAGCACTTTGCTTAGTCTGAATGAAGTCAGAACCCAATAATGTATGGTTTCTGTAACCAATATCTTCATTTTCAACTGTAGGAAAGGTCTGTTGCTTCTATGGGATGTGATAACCTTATTTGGGAAATAACTTTTTCGATTGCAGATTACTGCTTTTTTCCCATCAAAATAAAATAATTTGTTCTGGGGAAAAAAAACTATTTTCATGACTTTAGAATGGTAACCATGTACCATCTTTTCAAGGTGATAATAAAGGTGCTATTAAAAGGATCTACATAAGTTATACACTGATTTGTAATTTACAGAATGTTTTTTGGGAAAAAAGTATCCATTGTCTTCTTACTCGGCATTCACATGCAAGGGTAAATTGCTGTAAATTCTAGGATCTGACTCCAGAAGTGGACCACAAGCTAAAGTCCCCTACCTTTTAGCCCTCTATGCTATTCAACACAGTAATCTTAGTGGTTAAGAGAATAGGTTTAGGACATCATCTATCAAGGTCCACTCACATTTTAATTGTGCCAGCTTGGTTAGTTACTAGCCCAGTGACTCACCTGTAATACTCTAAGAAAAGTGGTATCTATTTCAAAGGGTTTCTACCATATCAAATGAGTTACTACATGTATGGTGTATAACATGGCATGTGGTACGTACAAGATACTCAGAATTATTTGTTGTTGTTTTGATGATGGTCATGCTGCTGGTGCTAGCATCCCTCTATCAGAGCCTTGACCTCAGGGCTGGAACACATGAGCTCCCCAGCAAGCACAAAGCCCCCCAGAAATCTTTCAACCTGCAACTGGTTCAGTCTTGGGTGGGATGTTTGCTACAAGCTTTTCACTCTCAACTGCTCTGCCTCTGTAGTTCTTATCTGGGACTGGGATTAGGATAGCCTTGGAGGGAAGTTTTCTGGACAGAGAAATGAGCACAATCATTCCCTCTCTTTGCCATTGAAAGAAAACCCAGTTGATTCAGAAATCATCATTCCATGATTTTTACCTAAGGCTAAAACAAGCAAGCCAGCCAGCAGGTGCCCAGATACTCTATTCTCTTCAACCTTGTCTGTTATCCTGGCCCGGCAACCTGGCTGTACAGCGCAGTAGGCACGGCACGGCGCTCCCCTCTTAGTGTGCTGAAGAGCTTAGGAGGGGCAGCCTCAGATAAAATAAGGTGTGGTGGAGACCATGGATACAGCATAAATCATTTTACGACAGGCCAGGAAAGTTCTTCAATTTCTTCTCAGAGCTCTCCTATAATTTTCCTTTTCAGTACAGAGGGATTAGAGTTCCCTCCCTTTCTGGCAATAGTAAGAATACCCGAAGCTGGCAGACTTCCAGGACAGTTTCATTTCCCACAAATAGGACTAATACTCATGAATGTGAAAATCCTTCCAAGTCATCCCTCACAGGGATCACATCAGGCCTCACCCCTGGACTCTTAAGCAAGCACTGGGCTGCACAGACTTTCAAATAAGTTGCAAAAGACCCAGGAACACTGACTGAATTGCAAAACTTTACAGAAGAGAGCAGCAGCTTTTACCCACCCACAAAGATGTTCTGACCTACAGCTACTTACTTGAAAAATTAAGACTCATTGATTGAGCAGAATGAAAGCAGTAATTAGGTAGCAGTGAACAAAGCCAGGAAGATTCCTTGGCTACAGTCAGAAAGTATGTTCCAGCCATGTCCCTTCCCAGGGTTTATGGGTTACTGATTAAATGATAAGCTACAAGTCAATACATTCTCTTGCCCCAATTCTCTGACATTTATTCTAGATTATTTATTTTGGAATTTTTTTCCATGCCCTTCCACAAGGTCGCGAGGTAGCCACTCCATCCACCTGATCCCTCTGTGCTTTGTTTGAGGAATGAGGCCGTACCCTGACTTTGCTGATTGGGTGTCGGAAGCACTTGTTGTCTCCAGTCTCGCTGAGCGTTATGGCATAGAACTGGCCCTTGTTGAGGTAGGTCATGGGGCCCTCCCCCTGCTTCTGACGGAGAGATTTGGTGGCTTCCAGGGTGTACTGAAAGGTGCCGCTGTGAACAGAAAACAACCAGTGGTCAGATTCACTCATTTGGACATTTCCTGCTCAGTAGCACCCCAATAGCATTTGGTATGAATATTAACCAATATTTACTCTATTTCAGAGACAAAACACAGCATATGGCAAAAGAGATGAGATCAGACCAAAGGTTATCACTAACATAATGTAGAAAACATTTCTAACAGTGGCCCATAAACCAGGTAGTTTAGAAGGGGAGAAAGTCCGTGATGTGCCTGGCCAACTGCACAAGTCCCAGCCAAGGAAAACTGCTAGGTCTCAGGTGGTGACTGGCAGTGCCTGAAACTTAAGAACTGATAGAATTTTGTCCCTCTGTGGTGGAAAATGATAGTTGCCTTGATCATGAATGGTGTGGTAACATACATCTCATGGGGTGTGAACCTGTTTCCCGAAGTCATGTATAGCGTAGTCAAGTTATTCCAATCTTAAAAGTTACAAAAAAAGAAAACAAAAGTAATAACACAATAACAGCAAGAATTAAAATTACTTAGCTAAAATTAAATATAAAAATCTAAAGAATGATAGAATTTGCACTTTTATCTTAGCAACCAGCCAAATGTATAAATGTTCTTGCTTGATTTCTACATTTATATAAACATACATTTATCCTTCCTGTCTAAGATGTTGAAAAAAGCTCTACCTCATTTTAAAATATTTCAAAATGTGAAAATTTTTGAAAAGGTTCAAACATTCATTCTTGAGACTAGTTCCATAACAGGGAATGCATTTTTTGTTTCATTTTTTTAAATCTGTGAAAGAACTCATGGCAGAATTGTTGCTTAAATGAAGCACTTGCAAACCATGGTCCAAGGGTCATAATCAGCCTGCCGCCTATTTTTGTAATTAAAGTTTTATGGAACACAGCTATGCTCATTTGTTTATAGCTTATCTCTCCTTGCTTTCACACTGAAACAGCACGGTTAAATAGTTGTAACAGAGACTGCTTAGCTCATTATAGGGAAACTTTGTAAATTCCTGCTTTAAATAATTTCCCTGGTGTTTTTATAATATGATTTAATGTACAAAACAAAAACTGACTTCCCCAACCATCAATATAGCAATTATTTAAAATGAACAATAGGTATAGACCAATTCTTTTTGTTGAAGAAGTTCATTCAGAAATATGCATTTCTTCTATGCTGCAGGACAGCACACAGAGATCATACACTTTTCTAAATCATCAGAATCTCTTCAGTGGCTTACTTTTTAGCCCATTAATTATATAGTCTTTGACAATCTGGTGTATAAGTGACCTTCAAAGTTTGTCCCTTAAAATGACCTGTTGACAAGGCTTGGGAGACCCTTGCTTTCTATGTTAAATATTTCTGCAATGCTCTATTATTTTAAAAAATTTTAATGAGAAAAAATTGAAGGATAAAAATAGTATTCCTCTTGCATGATAAAAGGATGAGCTGACAAACTAAGCAAATTTCAGAACATGCGTCAAAGAATAAAGTGGGAAATAAATCATTCAAGACAGAACCAATTCCACTGTTATTTTTCCTAGGAAAAAAGTAATTTCAATATAGTCAATGAACCTTAAAGTGTTAGATCTGGACAGTCTAGACCAATCCCTGCTTTATCCAGTAGCTTCTAGGACACAGATGCTTGAAACGCATGAAGAAACTGTGAACCCTTTTCTCAGAAAAAGACACACATGAACACAAATGACTTTGAACTTAATTTCAGGAGAGTCATGACCCCCCCAGCCAATCCGTAACATGAACCACCTTCCTCGTTTTACAGCTGAAGAAAGGCTGAGAGACTTGCTCACTTCACTGGACATTGACGGCAGCAGAAAGAGAACTCAGGTCAGGTGATTGGTAACCAGCGCTCTTTTCACTGACCTGATAGCTGACTATAGAGTCACCTGGATTTACAGCATGCAAATTACACATGTATTTCCAAAGTTTAGAAGGTGACTTGGAACTCTACCTTCCCAGCCTCTCTCAGACTCACCCCACATTCTCCCACCCCCAGCACAAAGTCAAATTCTGACTAGTTGGATTTAGGGAGGACAACCTGGAGCAAGATCCTGAGAGCTCAGGTCTTCACGTGGAAACAGAGAGGTTGGAAGAGGCCACACATGTAAAAGCAAAGGGGCAAGAATATGATGGGAAACAGGTTTAAAGTAAAGAAGAGGGCACATAGAGGGTCCTGACTAGCTTCATTTGGAATTTGTATCTAATGATGAAATCACTAGTAAGTGGAAGAGAAATTAATTTCTTATCATGCTCCTTTCTTTAGGAATGACCATGACCCAGGTCTTTGAATACTTAAACCCTCCACAAGAATGTCCTTAATCCTCCTCTTTCCCTGAAAATTTCTGCCATTAATCCTCAAGATCCAGCTCAGATGCTACTTCCTTGAAGTTTTGCTCTCCCTGCCCCATCCCACTCACATTCCACCCCCCACCACATACATCCAGCCCCACAGGCCCTCTCAACCTTCTGCTTAAGTACCCTGTAGTTGGCCACCCTGGTGGCGCAGCGGTTGGGCACTGTGCTGTGGCGCTGTAGGCAGCAGCAACGCGAGTTCGACGCCCGGCCAGGGAGATTCCCACATGGCGCCGCGGACCTCTCCTGCCTCGCCCACTGCTGCCCTCAGCAGTGTATTTCCGTCGAACTGTCTGTTCTGCTCCCCACTCTGTCTCAGGTGAGCCTTCTCGCCGCCCCACACCTCTGGCTGTACCCCAGCTTCTAAATAAATCTTCAAAAAAAAAGTACCTCTGTAGCCCGACTCATCACTGAGCACATGTATTGCAATGTGTCCATCACCACAATTGTCTCCTCCAAATTCTTATGGGCCCCTTGGAATTGGAATTAGAGATTATATCTTATCCCTCATGTCTAGCACAATGGTGGTAGATGGAAGCCACCACAGTGCCCAATAGCTGGTAATTAAATATGTATGTGCCGAGTAGAACAGAAGGGATAAGAAAATGTTGATAGAAATCAGCCATATTACAAAAGTTCAGGGGAATGTAACAAGAATAAGTTGGGAAGAAAATAACAGGTAGACTAGAACATTCAGTATTTTGCAAATGCTGTCAAAGAGAAGCAGGAAGGCAGGCAGAC
The DNA here is from genome assembly GCA_004024925.1 of Scalopus aquaticus. Taxonomy (NCBI): domain Eukaryota; kingdom Metazoa; phylum Chordata; class Mammalia; order Eulipotyphla; family Talpidae; genus Scalopus; species Scalopus aquaticus. Next base: position 21,098 of record PVIJ01004312.1, read on the forward strand.
CCTTACACCTCTAGCGTGGGTGACTGGGAGGATGGTTACATCATTAACCACGGTAGGAAATAAAAGCAGACCAGACGTGAAAGAAGTGGAGAAGGAAGCAAAGAAGAGGAAGAGACAGCAAAAAGAATTCCATTACGTATGTGACCGATGAGAGATGCACGAATTTGAGGATCAGAGGTGTCTAGTCAACACATGGATAAAGAAAGGGTATAGAACTCATAAGAAAGAACAATTTAGAAAGCATTTGAACAGAGAAAAAAAAATTGAAGAGAAAAACAGATTGTTCAATTAAAGTACGTAAAAGAACAAGGTTTAATACTAATAGTATAACTTAGGGGTAAATGATCAGTTCATCAGTTATTAGGGGTGTCTCCTGGTAACATACCTTGATGTCTGGTCAAACATGAATTCCTCAGCCCCCACTGAAGCACTGTGAAATTTCTGCAAGATTCAAGTCATCAAAATTAAAACAAATAGGTGAGTCATTACGCCAAAAATAATAATGTATCCAAACAGTTTTATCCCCACTTTAGAAAGGAAAATTACAGGTTTTGGTATTGTGTTTTCAACTACAGAGAAAATACTTATCATTTGTGCACAGAATTCACACAGCACCTGCACACAAGAATACTCAACAGCAAATACATTTGCATTTTGTATATTATTCACATGTCCACAGGTGCTCCTAAAATGTTTGTAGGTACTACAAACGATTCCCTCAAAGACACCTCCTCCATTTTTTATTATCTCCAACAATTATCCCAAAAGCCACAAATCCTGAGTTAATGGAAAAGTAATTATAAAGCAGTCACATAGCATAGCACAAAGCAGTATAATGGAGTGGTTAGGAGTATGGTCTCTGGAGCGAAACTGCCTAGAGTCAAATTTTAGCTTTTTTACCTGCTATGTGGGTAGACTGACATAACCACTATATTTAATTTCTCCAGCTGTGAAATGTCTACTTATAACAACTGGAAGAATTAAATGTCTTAATAGAGGTAAAATACTAAGAACAGTTCCTGGTACATACAGAGTTTAATGTATGTATATTAAATTCTACTATGTAGTAATCTCTTGACCATATTCAGTGCCCTTCTCTAAGATCTTTATTATCACAACATTGTAAGAGGGAAAACTCTAAGTCTTAGTATTGCACATAAAGTAGCTTGGGTCTTAAGATATTAGTTTGTATATTTAGTATTAATAGGGTGTACTTTGCTACATTTTAGAACCTTTTGAAATTTAAATGCAAAACCATCCTAACTCTTGATCCTAAAGTGAAGATAATCAAATATTGATGAAAAAGCTCTTGGTCCTTCCACTCTGACATTTTCTCAAAAGTCTCTTTCTGAGAAACATCCTTTCTGCCTCTGATTTTTCTTCCATAAATGTCCATTCTTTCACCAGAGGTTCAAAAGTTTTCTTCTCGAGAAAAGGTCACTTGTGGTTATTTTGCAAATTTTCTTTACAAGTGCTAATCACCATCTCAAGAATTCAATATACCCCTACATATACCTACGTATGACCCTCCCTTTTACCCAGTTTTATAAATTCCTTGGACCCAGGAAGATGATTTGCCCTTGAGAGTCACCCAAATGCATCTCAGGAACACCTCACAAATACTTGATGACTGATCCCAGAATCATGACAGAGAATCAAAGATTCAGATTTAAAAATTTTTTATAATCACTTAACTAGCAAAGCATACAATGGTAATTTTGGGGGGCTTCACCATCTTCATGGAGTCATGAGAAATACAGAAAACATAAGACATTGTCCTGGCCTCAAAAAGATAAAAATTGAACACAATTAATAAGTAGGCAGTAGATCTAAACAGACAATTCATCAAAGAAAATATCCAGAAGGCAAATAGATACATGGAATAATGATGATGACTGCTTCCAATTAAGAGATACAGGTTAAAACCACAATGAGATATCATCTCACACCCATAGGAATGGCATGTGCTAGAAAGACCCCCTACAACTAGTGTTGGAGAGGATACATAAAAAGAAAAACCCTATTACACAATTAGGAATATAAACCGGCACCGCCATTATGGGAAGCAACTTGGATTTACCTTAAGAAACTAAAAATGGAAATACCATACAACCCAGCAATCCTACTCCTGGGCATTGATCGAAAGAATATAAAGCATCAACTGGAAAAACCATATACTCTATGTTTACTGCAACATTATTTACAATAGCTAGGACAAGGAAACAATCTAAATGCCCCCTGAAAGGGAACTGGATTGAAATAATATGGTATATCCACCCAACAGAATATTATTTAGCTACAGGTAAAGATGAAATATTGCCATTTATAGCAAAATGGAAGGATGTTAAAAGGGAGGGGGAGAGAGAGGGCTCAGGGGTTATGAGGGTGGTTGGGTGAGGTTCCAAGGACTCAGGGTGTCTGCAGTCCTCTGTGCTGTTAGCGGAGGACATGGATGGCCCTCTGAGCTCACTTGTCACTTGGGGAGTTTTGCTTCACTAAGTTTGGGGAGTAGATCTGGTAGAGCTGAACCAGTTGGCATAACGTAATGAGAAGAGTTTACTGGGATGCAGGATGGTAGGTCAATGAGAGAGGGTGGGGTAAGAAAAAGAAAAAGAGCCAGAAAAGATGGCCAAGGCTAGGGGAGCGCTGTTGAACTTCTGATCAGTTAGAAAGTCTAGCAGTTAGTGCAAAGATTTGAAAGGAAGATTTTTGTGTTGTCTCCCCCAAATGTTTGGTAACACACAAAAATGAGCGATGCTTTTCTTATTTGTGGCGATCAGAAAAAAAGGTAAAAGTTGGTTGAGGTGATAGGTAAATTCACATAAAAACAACAAAAGAAACCAAAATACTAATACCTAACAAAGGGGTGGTTATAAAGTTTATGTTGAATCATTCATTTATTCATGTGTCCTGACAGGAAAAGCACAGAATGAGCATTGCTAGGAAAAGGAGATCAGCAAAATTATGGGAAGATTTCAGTAGATTTTTTGAGCTTTGTACTCACTATTGAAAGCTAAAGGCTAATTGAAGGAATTGAGAGAAAATAATGCATGTGAGAGGGGACCACCCTACTTGTTGAGTCAAGACAAAACAATGGATACAAATGTGTCACGTACATGGGACTTAGGGCATAGTCCTGACCTGATTACATAGGGAAGATTGAAAAACCTAGATCTTCACTGTTCAGTACAGTAGCCACTAGCTGCTTATGCTAAGTTGACTAAAATTAAATAAGATTAAACATTTGGTTCCCCAGTTAACCAGTCACACCTCAGATACTAAATTGACACAAGTAATTAACGGCTACTATATTGGAGAGCATAAAAGAAAATTTCCATTGTTGAAAAAAATTCTATGGGACAGGACTAATCTATGAAAAGGTAATTACACTGAATATAGTTAAGATTTAGGAAATTTTGGAGCAGGAGGGTAAGCATATAAAAAAGGCATTTACGGAAGCTACTTCATGATAGAAAAAATGCACTTCCAAGGTCTTCCTTTTTTGAAGGAGCGTGCATAGCAACCCAGGGTGAATCATTATCAATAAACATAGCTTGGATGAATTTATCTTCCATGCTATAGAGTTCTGCAGTCTGAGAATTGACTAGCCTACTAAAAAATAGTGATAGTATAAATTTTATTGTTCTAATTCCCCTGGTGATATGAGAAGGAATGATGTAATTTTCAGACTCAATGAGATTTTCATATCTAAGTTGACTGAAAAGGATTTTACTCCAATAACATGGTATATGTAAACAAGAACAGTGAAAAGATAAAAGTGGTCAATAGGTTAACAGGCACAAAATTACTATTTTCAAGTTTAAAGGATTTTTCCTGAATTTTGTTAAATTATCTTCATAATTTAATAGAACATATATAATCCACCTGGAAAACCTCACAATCCTTTCTAAGCGCTGATCATATTAACTGGTCACATGGCCTATGACCTAGTACTGAGAATTAGAATCCAAATTCGTGGATAATTCTGGCTACAGTACAAACTTCCACAAGTGTTTGGAAACCTTTTAATATAATTTGTTGGATGCCAAAAGGCAGTCAGGCAGTCAATATAACCATACCTAACTTTAATTTGATATAGTGCAATTATATATTTCTTAATCATTTGGACCAAACTATTTCCTTCCCTGATACCACTATATATATATACACACACACACACACACACACACACACACACACACACACACACAAGGATCAGTCTCTAGTAGCAAATGAAACTGACTAATTCAATAAGGACCCTAGATATTTTAATAGCTTGCATAAAAGAAGTGCTACATTTTAGACTAATTTTCCTTAGTGAAATTTACTTGGCAAAGTTACTTGGACTCAACCTAATCTTATAATCAGTTGGCTACAAGATCATAATAGATCATTCCATTTAATTTACATCAGATTGAAATACAATATGCAACATAAATATTGATTTCAAGAGTAGGAGAGCAGTTAAAATATTCCAAATATTTTAAATTTAGTAGGAATAACGTTCACATTTAGTTTCTGGTAAGTTACTTTCTCATCCACCTCAAAATAAAGCCCAAAATACAATAGCGTCCTTTCACAAGCCTCTTTATCTGCAACACAAACAGAACTGATAACATATCCCCCAAATAGCATGATGGTTCAGTTGACATTGGACCACATCCATGGACTCTTCTGTGATTAACGGAATATTTCTACATCATCTGAGGAAAACAACAGACAACCCGCTAGTGAAAGAGCTTGTACCTTATATGTTCCTTGTGGAGTGACTTGCTTTCCCTACAGAAGTACTTCTGACTGCTTGAGGGCAAATCAAATATTCAATAATAAAGACAATATAAGACCTTGATCAGTTGAAAATAGTTAACTATTTTTCATAAATGGCACTGGAAGCTAAGGAAGCTGACTTTATGACAACTCTTTTTATTACAAGGACATTGAACTCAAGAAATATGATGTCCACTTAAGGGTAAGTCATTTATGTTATCTTACTCTACTCATTCTCTAATTTCATAGAAGACACTCAGCAATGACGGGTACCACAAGCACATGGGCTGCCAGTGCAACTTGTCTGCCCTGACTCCCTACCAACACTGCAGAGAACTAGTCCCTGATCACTAACTGAAAGGTAAGAAAAATCTAATGACATAGATAATGGGCACTCAGATTTTTTAAAAAAATGTTTGGGTAAGGCATTGTCAAACATTGATACTACAAAGGATTACAAACAAAGAAATCCCACATGATTACTCTGGAAGCCTAGAGATAATGGTTAAAGACAGAGGTTCTGGAGCCAGGCAGCTGGTGATAAGTCCCCCATCTCTACAACTTACAGCAGTATGATTATTGGCATATTTATGGTGTCTGTGCCGTAGCCTCCTCATTAGGTAAACAGACATGGCAAATATAGTACCTGCTTCCTAGGGTTTTGTGAGGATTAAATAAGTATATATCACTTAGAACGTTGTCCAACATATAGTAAGTGTTCATCAAATCTTTATTAAAATATTTTAATTAATGGAAACAATCTCAACTCAGGCAGCCATATTTTGTCCCAATAGCGACAAATTGGGCCGCAGTCCACAAGTATTTGGAATGTGCCACCACACTCTCTCCTCTTGAGGAGTTTGGAACCCATGAGTTTTCCCTTTCTGCCAGTCTTTCACTGACCCAGGTGGATTGAAAAACGTGAGACCAATGACCATCGTCTCGAGTGTAGAGGCACTACTCCTAAATGCTGAAGAAGTTGACAGAAAGTAATAAAAAATATGTAATTACATATTCTGGGTGAAAAATTGGAGAGATGGGGCCTCCCTGGTGGAGCTGTTGGCAGCGGTGATGCGAGTTCATCGCCCGGCTGGGGAGATTCCCACATGGAGTGGCAGACCTGCCTTGCCCGCTGCTCCCCTCAACAGAGTATTTCCGGAAATCTGCCTGTTCTGTGCCCTGCTCTGTCTCTGGTGAACCCTCTCACGATCCCACGCCTCTGGCCTACACCCCAGCTTGTATGCATGAATGGATAAATCTTAAAAAAAAAAAAAAATGGAGAAATGACCACAGTTGTGTCATTAATTCATGCCCTACAAAATTCCCAAGAAAATTAAATGTGGACAAGATTGTCTTTCAATAAATGGTGCTGGAACAACTGGATATCAAATAAGTACAACAGACTTTGGCCCTTCCCTATGTCCCATGTAAAACTTACCTCAAAATGGATCAGAAGCCTACATATAAGAGGCAAAATTGTTAGATGTCTTGGAAAAAATAAAACAACAAGAGAAAATCTTTGTGACATTGCTTAGGTCAAGACTTCTCAAACAGTATATCAAAAACATAAACCATTAAAAAAAAAACTGGTTGCATGGACTGCATCATCAAGATTACATAGAGTTGCTCTCTGAATGACATATTTAAAACAAAAGAGCTTAGGGCCTCCCTGGTGGCGCAAAGGGTTAAATCTCAGCATTATGAAGCTATCGGCAACTACTGCAGCACAAGTTCAATCCTCAGCCAGGGAGCTTCCCACATGGCACAGCAGACCTCTCCTGTCTCGCCTGCTGCTCTCCTCAGCGGTATGCTTCAGTCACTCCGCCTGTTCTGCTCCCCACTCTGTCTGGTGAATCCTCTCACCCGTCTCCCCCACCCCACCATAGCTCTTGTATGCATAAACAAAAAAATCTTTAAAAAGAAACCATCCTATAGTCCCTAAAACAACAAACATTAAAAGACTAAGAGTTATCCTTGCACGTTGCTAGTAAGAATAAAAATGTACAGCCACTTTGAAAACTGTTTGGCAGACTCTTACAAAGCTCAACATATATTTACCACATGACCCAAAGATTCCAGTCTTGGGCATTTCCCCAAGAAGCCAAAACATACATCCATTTTAAAACAGACATGAATGGTCCCAGCAGAATTATTCATAATAGCCAGAAACTGGAAGCTACCAAAAGTCCCTCAGTCTTTGAACAGATAAACTGTGACATATGTCAACCTTGGAATATGATTAAGCAATTTCAAAAAACAAACTATTAAGACAAGCAACATAGATGACTCTCAAAAATATTTTGTGGAGTAAAAGAAGAGAACATAGGAGACTATATACTCTATCCTTCCATCTATATGAAATTGTAGAAAAAACAAAACTATAGCTGACAGTATAGTTCTTGCCAAGTGCAAGGGAAAAGTGTAGAACATCAATACAGGGAAATTGGAGGAAACTTCTAATGATTCACTGATGTTGGTTCCACAACTTAACATAATTACCAAAATTCTCAAACTGTGCACTTAAAACTGGTGGATCAACAGCAGACAAGCAAGCGAAGATCACCGTTGTCTCTAAGTTCTATGGGCACAGCAGACTAAAGCCTCTATTTGTAAAATACAAAGTATAGATATACACACTTGATTATTAAGACGAATTCTTTCTTGAGCATTCAATCAAACAAGGTCTTAAAGAATTGTATTGTTCTTAAGAAGAATGCACAGGCAACATCCTTAGTTACTATTTGAAGGTTACAAACTAGAAGAGGTCAAGGTGAAAACTTTACAAAACAGGAAGTTTCCACACTAACATATCTTGCTTCCTCATAAATATTTAACTTTAAGACATACGACGAATACAAAGGCCACTGCCAACGAAAAGTAAGAAAAGTAGAACTATTCCTCCAGACATGTAGACCAATGGTTGATTAAAAACTGTTTATAAAGAAAAAAACACATTTTAAGTTCTAAATTCAATTTAAAACATTTACCCCACCTAAAAAGCAAACAGGAAAAATACAGCTGAGGGTTCTGGGTTTAGATTCGACGGTGGCTGAACTTCCCCCGGACTCACCTCTGGGTTGCTGTCTTTGAAGCTCTCGCTGTACGTGCTGTCGGGGGTGCTGCGCTGGTCATCCTTGAGGTAGGTGCCGTGGCTGCCCATGGAGGGCACCCCATACTGAGTTGGTTCAAAGATAACCACACGTTGCTCCTCCCCATCTCCCCGGGGATAGTGCACAGGCGGGGCCATGAAAACCGGCGTGAAATCTTCCGCTTTCACCACGGTGATCCCCGACAGCGGGATGACCGCTGGGCTCTCGGGCACATTCGTGCTGTACTGGTCCCGTTTTGAATTCTCCAGGTGGTCTTGGTTTAAGGAAAGGTTCACTGGAACAGTCTTTAGGACCTGTACTCGATTTTCTCCTCCACTCAAGTTACTCTGGGCTTCACTGGTGCCAAGACAATTTCTGTGCGTGGAAACCCACCCCACAACATGATAGAATTAGAAAAATCAGCATTTTGCAATCCTCAATAAAAATAAACAATGCAGGCGATAATCAGTGACTGCAAGGTCATTAGGAAAGGGTGATGGAATGCGATGGATCTTTGCATCACTAGCAGTAGGACAAGCACACAGTATGCCTACTAATATGGTATATTCACTCCCACCTATGAAGTCCCATTACCAAGAAACAGAAAGTTGATCTGAAATCTAAGCATATCTTTATATCTCAGGCAATAGAGCAGTTGGAGAAGTGACTTCAGTGTCATGGAAGAGAAGCAATCAGACAAAGCAGACTGTAGCACACCTTACCCATCTGGTTTCTTCAATAAGTCATGGGGGAAAAAAAAGATGGCTAGAAGGATTGCTCTTAATTAAAAGAGAGGTAAAGGATATAACAATCAAATAAGATGGGGGCCTCCATGGTGGCACAACGGGTTAAGTCTCAGGCTATGAAGCTATCCACAGCCACTGCAGCACGAGTTCAATGCCTGGCCAGGGAGCTTCCCACATGGCACAGCAGACCTCTCCTGTCTCGCCCACTTCTCCCCTCAGCAGTGTGCTTCAGTCGATACTCCTGTTCCGCTCCCTGCTCTGTCTCACCACCCCACATCTCTGGCCTACACCCCAGTTCTTGTATGCATAAGTAAATAAATCTTAAAAAAAAAACAAAAACAAATAAGATGGATGCTGTTTGGATACTGACCTGAACAAAGCTGAGTGGTATATATGAGGCAATGGGATTTTTGAGACAGTTGAATATGGACTGAGGAGATAAATGATATTAAGAAAGGGTTGTTAAATTGGGTGTGGTAATGATTGTGAGATTATAAAATAAATTGTCCTTGTTATGAAACTACAAATCAGAAAGAGAGGTGAAATGACAGGATGTCGGGGACTTATTTTAAATACTATCACAATAAAAATAGAAAAGGGAAAGTGAGATAAAGCAGATATAACAAAAGCTTTTCCTCAAGCTGGAGTGTGGAATGGGTATGTGGAGATTCATGATACTATGCTCTTTGGAATATGTTTGAAAATTTTCAAAAGCAAAAGTTCTTAAAATGCTTTTTTTCAAAAGGAGAAGGCAGAACAATCTTATGAAGGTGGGGAGTGGGAAAGATAGTTTCACTGTTCCATGGCCTAAGCTTCCTGCAGGTAAAACAAGATAATGAGAGTTACCATTAAAATAGTTTCGCTAAATTGAGAAGTATTTTGAGCTCACTGATATCACTGGCATTGAATTACTTTCAGGGCTTAAAGAAGTAGTGTAACTGGGCTTATGTTAAACAAAATCTCTCAGATCTCAGACCTCCTGGGTGGTACAAAGAGAAAGCAGAGGATTTAGAAAATTAATTCTTGCCAGGCTAGGATGAAATACTTTCATTTATTCTAAAAAATTCTGGGAAAGAGGAGAAACTCATTAATGGAAGATTGTTGATAACAAAATGATTTTACCAGCAATGTTTTGGTGGCTAGTAAAACTTGGGGCACCCTCTCCCTTATTTATGGATTAGTCTGAAGGACAAGGAGAGAAAATACGTGGAACCCTGTTCCCAATGTCTACTTTTTAAAAACTAGCTTGTGTTCTCTGGGGCTTACTGGCACCTCTCAGGGAAAGAAATATTTCAGACAAAATTGATTCTTCCAAGAATTGAGCTCCTCTCCATAAAGGAAGCCCATTAGTCTCCAAGCTTGCCTAACTCTCAAGCCAGTTGGTATTCAGCTTTGATTTTTCAGATAAAACTTCAAAGTGAAGCTTGAAGAAAGAATGGTTCCCCATGAACACAGCCAACAGAAAAATATCTACACTTCTCTGTGTCATGGATCTATAGAAATCATCCTAGAAAATAATCCTTTAAGAAATAAAATTGCAAGTCTACACACACATTCTGACTTTAAGTAACAACCTGCTTTCAAAGCCAAATCAATACAGTGAATCTGTATATAAGACAAAATGAAAATTTAGAAATGATGTTTAATCTAAATCCAGTTAGTTGGGTGATGCCAAAACCCAGACCACCCATTGATATCAGCATATCCTAAACTCTATTACTTAGAATATTACATGGAATGTTAACAGATGTACTTTCAAGAAAAGAGCCCATGATAAAATCGGTAGACGCATTTTCATAACAAGACCACCCTGGGTGGGGCACCGACATCGTGAACACAGCATAGGCTCCCAGCATTCCTTTACCTGTTTAATTGTAACTCAGAGTTTCCCAGACCTATTTTACCCTAGACCCTTCTGTGGAGGGAGAACTATTACTACATGTAGATAATGCCCTGCAGGTGAGGTGTGGAGGGGTTGGTCTACACTGACTGGCCACCAAAGAAATTTTCCAGTTTCTACTCCTCTGGGTTTTGCACAAGCGGTCTTACCTCTTTGCCAAAATATTCCAAGCCAATCAGCACCTCTATAGTTGAGTTCATTTCAGGGCAGCCTCCCTCCTCTAGCTCATCAGCAGTATCTGCAAGTGTCCCTCTCCCAAAAGGGCCTGATTGCACTTATCCAGCCATACAACCCACGGAAATGTCTCCCCAACACCAGGTTACCTTGCCAGCAGTTCACTTCTAACTTGGGATTTTCTGTCTCCTCAGAAGGGAGTCTATCAGGAGCTCATGGATGACTCTTTGTAAGCACAACCAAAAAATACAATTCTTTCCCTCCTGAGAAATCTGGTCTTAGTCCAGATGCCAAAAGATAAATTCAAGCTAAGCTTCTTAACCCCATGCTCACTCAAGAATAAAAATTATAGTTTAAAACTGTTGTTTTCAAAAAAACAGAAAAAGTCATTTGAGGAGCCACACATATTCCTGTACAGAACACCGTACCTTTTATCCTGGTCTTCTTGGCTGTCACTTGCTTTGCTTACAGACAGCAGCCTCTTGTCTCGAGGAACCTGGAAACATCAGCAACCATCAGTCAGAATTACACAGACGTAACTATCAACCGAACAGAGCTAGACGCCAGCATAAGAAAGAAAACTAAAATGAAAGACCTGCCAGAGCAAGGTGACAAACTTGCTATGACCAGGAGATGGTTAAAGGTGAGTGGTGTTAGTGACAGAGACAGTGGATCAAACACAAAGGGTGATGAACAGAGAACCATGACAATCACGATCCAGCTATGCACTGCTGATGTCAGTGGCTCTCCCTGCACTTAAGCATCTTCCCAGCCGTCCCATCTTGGGAGCAGATGAAAGGAAAGGAGTGAGTAGAGAGTGAACTTGGACATCTGTGCCACTGAGCTGACCAGCACTCTGGAGTGACAGCAAACATCCTGTTAAGGAGCAGGCACTGATGAGGCGCTGCCATGCAGGGGAACCAAGTGTGCAGAGTGGGCGAGCAGTATCTGGAGCGCCCATTAGGCGCCCTCACTACAAGGCTCACGGACTGGCTTCCACAATACTTCCTATAATACACTTATATTAATGTCTCCACAACCCCAATGCCAACACATTGCCTAAAAGATTAAGGAAAAAAGTGCTAGTTGGCAGAAGGGGCACCCACCAGCTGTGCTTCTGAGCATCAGCTAATCGCCCTGGCGCATCCACATGGTTTCTGTGGCTCTACCTCAGCTCGCAACATATGTTGGCGAAGTTTGATTTGTATGTTTGGTTGGATGATTTTGTTTCTTTGGGTTTTGTTCCGTGTTTGCTAGCTCTCTCGATCTTTCTTCTAGCTGAACTCCTTTGTACCCAAAATGCAGTCTGCACTATTTTGACTTAAAATAGCATTAAAATAGCATTTATGAGACGTATCACCCTTCTGGATTGCTCTGACATTCTAGTGGTTTCCACTCACCTGAATCTATATCCAAGTCCAATAAGCTGGACTAAGGAGGTGAGAGTTGAGACCTTGACCTAATTGTCTGGGTTGGAGTCTCAGTTCTACCACTAATCAAACGCTGCCTCACTTCCTCATCTGTGAAATGGGTATTAATGAAGCTCACAGGGGTTTTAGTAGAATTGAATGAATTTTTAAAAAAGCACTTAGTGTACCTGGTACTTTACAAGTACTTATTTTTAAAAAAGTGAGAATGTCACACTCTTGTCACTGCTCCTGTAGCACAGCCCTTTCACAGGACTTACCACCAGGTTTTTGGGGCTGTGTCTACAATGAACTGTGACCTCTCGTAGGTCTTAAACTGAGTCCCATCTGCCTTTGGTGATCCAATCCACTCCTCACTCCCATTGCTGAATGGTAACAGATAATTACTGAATATTTATGGTGGACGCCTGGATGGATGCATGGACAAACAAACCAACAAACTAATTTCCAGTAATATCAAGTCAATAAAATAGATAGGGACTGACCGGCTAGAGAAGTATATTTCACCAGAGCTGATTCAGATTATTGCAAACTGCCAGCTCCATCAGGAGAGAAATAAAAGTAATGTAAAGTAAGCCAAACCACATTTTAAAATAACTAATGGATCTGTTGTGGCTTCCTATCATACTAGAAACTCATCAAAAGGTCATACTTGACATTGGAGCTGCCATTGGTAAGTATTTGAACTGGATAGAAAAGGGGCTATGGCCCCTAAATTGTGAAAGAGTCTAGGAGTTTGGTAATTTTTTTAATAAATGCCATCTAATTAGCTTTAAATATTTATTTTTAAAATGACCCATTTTAAATGGATTTATAAAGACATCTTAAATGGTAGATAGCTTTAGGAACCAAATTGTATCCATCCTCCCACCAAAATTAACCCCCAATGTGATTGTTTTTAAAGACAGTTGGAATAAATGATGTCATAAGAGTGGGTCCCTAATCCAAGAGAAGTAATGTCCTTTCAAGAAGAGGAGAGACGGTAGGAGTACACACAGAGCAAAGGCCATCCGAGGATGCAGTGAGAGGGTTTTTCATCTGCAAACTAGAGATCTCACAAGAAACCAACCCTATAAGCATCCTGATCTTGGACTTCAGTCTCCAGAAGTATGAGAAAATAAAATTATTGGTTAAGCCTCCCAGTCTGCAGTATTATTCTGTTATTGCAGTCTGGGTAGGTTAAAACTGAAGGTATAATGAAATGGACATCAGGAAATGTATAGAATTGTCCTGCAACCATGAATAATTCCCATTTAGTTGCCTGAACTTTAAAGATATAAAATCTGACAGTCTTCACTGCAATGACCCTGTGCTGACAGTTTCAAAATCTAGGTGACAGACTAGGAAATACATAAAGTATTCCACCAAGCCACACCTTTGTAACGCCATGGAGCAGTGACACTTGAGGCGTGCCTGCTGCGTGTCACATACATGCCTCTCTCTGCAGTCACTGCTGTCCCCTCAAGGGGCCATGTGCCAGACTCTTGGGAGTGAAGAAAATGTTGTATTTTACAAAAAGAATCAATCCGCACTTTGAAAGGGGTATAAAACACCCACAGAATTGAAGTGATAATATGGCAACAACTGTTAAATAATTTGACTTTCCAAAGTTTATCCTAAAAGAAAAGGAAATTTTGTTTTTTCATTATCATTTATCTTACTACAAAAAGGTCTATCCTCAAAGTTGATTTCACTTTTTTTTTTTTTTAAGATTTACTTTTGTTTATTTATGCATATAAGAACTGGGTTTAGGCCAGAGGTTTTGGAGCGGGGTGGGGAGGGCCACAAGACTGAGAGGATTCACCAGAGATAGAGTGGGGAGCACAACAGGCTGATTTACTGAAATACACTGCTGAGGGGAGCAGCCGTGAGACAGGAGAGGTCTGCTGTGCCATGTGGGAAGCTCTCTGGCCTGGGATGGAACTCAGGCTGCAGTGGCTTGTGATAGCTTTATAGTGCTGAGACTTAACTCTTGCACCAGCAGGGAGGTCCTAATTTAACTTTTTTATCACTTTAATAGCAGTATAAATAAGATATGAACATCCAGAGGACTAAGACCTGAAAATGATTAGTTGGACACAGTTTTTGGAAATAAGACTAACTCTATCCACAAACACTAAAATGTTTTAAGCAACATATAGAACAGCTGTGTGAAATAAAAGGAGTCACATGACTCTAGAAGTCCAGTCTTTAAAATATTTATTTTAAGTCCTAATTGAATAAATGAATAATAATAATAATTGAATAAATTAATCATGGAAAATATTATAAACTTTGCTACAACCTGAGTTTTATGTAAACTCCCAACTTCTCATCTCAAAATTTATGGAAGGCAATATATCTATCAACTTGCCTTTAAACACTAGAAATGTACAAAAGGAATGGTCATCTAGGTGCCATATTTACTAACAGTTAATTATCCTCTAAATTTATGAGAATTAAAATGCATTGCTTTTACAAATTATTAGTTTTTTTTTTAATTTCAGGGCATGTTTCTCTTTTTCATTAATACAAGAGTTGCTATCTCATACAAATATATGAAATTATGTCATTTCACAGCAATGGAATATAATCTAAAAATTAAAAGCAATTTATCTTCAAAATATATATTAATGTTTTCTTAATTATAATGAGCCACTAATTAATACATTAGTGCAATATAGTTATTAAAGTCACAAAAAGTTATAATGACTCAAGTGACTATATTAGGGTCACTTTGATGATATAGTACTAGATTTTAAAGACTGATAAAACTGAAGTTTTTATCATTTTTTTAATCATAAAAATCTTTTGTGATTTGTTTCCCAAGATGAGCCCATTTCTGAATATTACTTATTAACACAAGTCTATTAAAGCTAAACCCTCAAGAAATGGCTTACTAGGGCCTCCCTGGTGGCACAGGGGTTCAGTCTCAACACTACCAAGCTATCACCAGCCACTGCAGCACCCGTTCCATTCCCAGCCAGGGAACTTCCCACGTGGCGCAGCAGACCTCTCCTGCCTCACCCGCTGCTCCCCTTACAGGGTATTTCAGTCAGTATGCCTGTACTGCTCCCCACTCTGTCTCTGGTGAATCCTCTCACCCCCTGCACCTCTGGCCTCCTTCCCGGTTCTTGTATGCATAAACAAATAAAAATAAATCCTAAAAAAATAAAAAAGAAGAAGAAATGGCTTACTACTCAAAGCACTTTATTCTGACAAGTTCTGTGCCTCTGGACCATCTTCAATCAACTTTGAAGTATTTCACTCCAAAACATTTAGAATTCATCCTTGCATTTTTCAATGAGCTCCTTAGTCAGAAAGGATTACAAATATAAAACAACCACAAACAGTGAAAAGAAGAAAGGAAAGCTTATCATGAAGCTACCTTTGTTTCTTCAGATTCACTTTCTTCAGGCATACTTGTTCATCATAAGAAACTCCCTACCTACATGAAATGTAATTTAGGCCCTAAAGCATCCTTTCATTTGGACCTAAATCCTCCAAAGTTCAAGACCCTTCTTGCTGTTCAGGAGCTGGAGGGCAGCTTTACACCTTCCTAAGAGGGCCATCAAAATACTCTAGCTCCATGCTCTTGGAAGGATAAAAGCTTAGACTAGCACAGGGACTCAAAGAATGCCCTGCATATATTTCACCAGTATTTTCTAGCAATAAACAACGTATTTATTTGGCAGGTATTTTCATAATGTATGTGAGTTACATTCTTTTTGTTTTTTGTTTTTTTATAACCTAGGATTCTTTCTTTTTTTTACTGTATTTTTTTTTAATTTATATCCTTTACATTATTGTGTATCCCCCGTAGGTTTCCCACCACCGATTCACCCACGAACCGTCACCATAGTCCCTTGTGCTCTTTTCTCCCCTATCTTGGTGTCTCTTCCTCCCCCTGCCCTGTAGAATGTCTCTTATTTGTGGTTGCCTGCTAGTTTTTGCTTTTGTTTATGTTTTGTGTGCTATTTTCTCCTTCTGATTTCTTGTTCGGCTCTCTTATATTCTTCCTATAAGTGATACCATTCAATATTTTTCTTTTTCCTTCTGGCTTATTTCGCTGAGCATGATCCCTTCTAGCTCCATCCATGTTGCTGAGAATTGCATTAGTTTACATTCTTTTTGTTTTAAGCATTTGTTTGTTTGTTTATTTGTTTTTCAAAATAGATATGTAATGCCCACTGAAACAAATAGAGACAGGGCTGTAAAGAGATTTGGTTTTGAAACTGTTGCAAACGTCTTCCAAAAAGCACACCTTATAAAACTGAAGGCTGAAGCATTTGGAAACCCTGAGTGTTTCTTATCAGTGAAAACTCTAAAAACTACCCACATGTTCAACAACTGAGCCATGACTGGTATAGTCACAAAGTACAAGTCTTCAGTCATCAAAAAGCAAAATCATGAAGTAAAAATGGTAGCAAGGGCCTGTTTGCAAGCTGATATGAAAAAGAAACCTCATGTAGGTAATATGTATATGAACAGAGGACACAAGAAGTATATTTTCCCTGAGTGCAGGCTTGCCCTGGGTGGGTGAAGTTATGCTTCACAGGTAGGAAGGCAGGGAGACAAGGATAACAGGAGGAGGCTGAATTCCAGAGAATACTCTTCCTTCTCTCCCTCTGCCCACCAGGGAGCCAGGTCCTGGAGGCCAGAGAAGAGGGACTCAGCCAGTGGTGGGGGAGCCTACCTTGTAGTAGTCGTACAGCAGGCCCAGGGCAGCAGCACTGTCCTCGTCACCATTAATGCTCATCATGGCCTTGGTGGCGGCCGTGAGGGGATTCTCCAAATACGACTTCCAGGCCTCATCCTCGCTCGTGTAGGCTCTTCTGGTGTTGAATGGAGGGTCGCTGGGCATGGGCACTAAGGCCACCAGTCGTTTGTTACTGTGAAAGCCAGAGAAATGTCAGGGTCATCCTCAGAGAAATGAGCCTTTTCCCACTAAAAATACAGGCTGTAAGAGGGTGGTCCTCAGGAAAGGGGAGTGTCCCAGGACCCCACTCCACCCTCAGTCCTCAGCATCCTTCCTTCGGTGATGATGGCATTCTGGGATTCATAGTCCTAGGTGTCTTGGATCTCTCCAGCCTGAGGTGGGGGTGGGGTCCTGGGACACTCCCCTTTCCTGAGGACCACCCTCTTACAAGGCTAATTTGTACTTCCCCAAAATAGAGAAGATTAAAACTAAATAACTGCCACAGTCCATCTGTAAAACCACTGGCTTATTCACTTCACTTTCGAGAGAATAATGGTCTTTAAAAAGCAGTAGATGTAGCACAAGCAGGCCCCCTTTACTTGGTTTTCTGTAGCTAATCACTCTAGGAGCCAAATCTATCTGACTGTTCTTCATTAATGGGATTTGGAATGAAATGCTGCGAGGAAGATGGCTTCATTTAATTCTGAGTTCTAATTATAAGCATGTGCAATAAATTCAGCGTAATCAATATGTTAATCATTATCCAAAACTGCTTTACCTAGTTTAATCTACATTTGAAATTGCCAGCAAATTATAGACCAACGTCTCTTAATCTAGAAAAAGCAATATAAGCTACTTTGCAAACAGAAGATACAGAGCAGCAGTGATGAAACAGACTCTCCATAACTCCTGTATTACCACAGGAGCCTGCGCGGCCTACATAACATAGAAGCTGCAGGTTACAGTCATGGAACGTGAGCAGTGCATCAGGAGAATTTTCACTGGAGACAGAGAGAGGTGAGAGTCATTTTTAATCCCAACCGACTCATCAAGTAGCAGCTAACAAGCAAGGTAATTTCTTAAGGAGGTGGTAATGACTCAAATACCCAAAGACAATCCTTAGCAGCTCCCCAACCTTGCACATTGAAACAGAACAATGAGACATTGTATTTCAGTAACACCTCTGTCCACACATAGTAACATGACACAAACAAGTGACTGACTTGACAAAGGAAGCCCTTAACACCAATTAATGGGAATTCAGTCACCAAGGATCTTTGATGTCATTCAGTTGTAAAGAAGGTCACTTTTTGCCGATATTCCTATAAGCCCTTCCAATGGTAGAATGCTCACTTTGTGATAGAGAACTGGTGTAAATGCTCAAGCAAGATAGTGCTGAGGGTTCTTTAAATGCTGGCTGGTACCAGGAATAAGAGGAAGGTCAGAAAATGACACTAACATTGGTAAGGTATATTTGGAGATGAGGGAAATGCACATTTAGGCTATATGGTCTCCAGGCCCCTGATTTAAATGCTGTGCCAGAGATTTGTGGAACTGATTGGGAAAAGAGAATATTGACTTCATTGCAGCTGAATTGGATTAAAAGTATAATCAAGATTCTGGAAGTAAAGGAGAAAAACCTGGGTAGAAGGCATAAAACGATTAGATTAGGCAGTGTGGTTTCACAGAGTAGTGTCTGTCCTGGGAGTGAGAGAATCCTTGCTTGACACTGACAGTGTAGAAAACGGTCTCTGAGTTTCAGTTTCTTCCTGATTTAAAAGGATAGCAATGTCCACCTGATTCACCTATAATGTGAATGTGAGAATCAAATAAAGAAATGAATAGAATCCTGTAAAACACACAGTGCTTACTTGTAAAGCACCTTATGTTCACCTTATGCCACTTAATTTTACAGAAGACCTACATTAGTAACTGTGCTAACCAGAAAAACTATGAAGAGGCTTTTCATTTCTATGACAATTTACAACAAAAGACAGAAAGCAAAACTAGCTTTCAGTGTCAGTCACAGAGGCAGCGGGCACCCCACAACAGGGAGAGGGCGCTGCCACAGTCCTTCCTGGGAACTGCTGCATATAGGCTGTGTATATTACATCATCCCTGCTAACTATATGTGAGTGTTATTTGAGGTTTTATGTGTTATCTGGTATGGTCTGATAGGTTAGTTTTTCAGTCATCAAGAAGCACTCAAAAATTTTGACATCAAAAAGATGAGAATTGTTTTCGCTTTCATCATGGCAGAAGCACATGCTGCTGGGAGAGGAGGAAGGTTAATTACAACCCTGGTTAACGTCCAAAAGTTTAGCAGGAAGTGCCAGGCTGAAGGATAAGAACCAGCCCTCCCTTTACACATTAGTATCCTGATTCCCTAGAGAGATTTTTCCTTGAGTCTTCCTTCTTAAAGTCCTTCCTCCCTCCTGCTAAGTCTCCTGGGTTGCTGATTTCATCTACCCCAGCACAAATGTTCACTATAAATTTAGATTCTTCCGCCTTTCCCCAATGACAAAATGGTTGATGAATCCTTACATAATCAATAGAAAGAAATATTCCAGAAAAGCTCAGCTCTACCAGCCATTTCTCTCCACATTTTGATGGCCAGAGGCGCCTTTAATAACCTTCCCTGCAACTGCGTAATGACTTCATTTTTGTTTCATAGATTATAATCTCTCTAGTACTGAGCACTGCTGAACAAAGCTTGATTTAATAAAAGCAGAATAATCTCTCTGGTACACTGAGCAAAAATGTAGGCTTCTAAGGAAAGGAAAGTTTCACAGAGCAGCTTTTACTAACATTTGAACACTTTCTGAAGCTGAGTTTCATCACCGTTCTTTTGAAATGACCGTTCTAATTCTACTCTGGCCAATGTTTAAAATATCCTTTGTATAGCTTCAGTTATGTTAGGTTCTGGTCAGCCCTGAAGTATAAATAACAACTCTAGTCCCTGGTCCTCCTTCAGAGAAAAGTTTAAATGAGCACCTGATCATTCTAAGGCTGTGTTAGATCACACACGGAACTTTCCCCCTCTTATTTGTTTTCTTTACTTCACTTACTTCATTTTATGGATGTTGTGGAAAAGTTGAGAGATGAGTCATCAATTGAATCAGTGTAAGAGGTGGAGCAACCACACAATTAATCATAACCAACTAGTCAAGAAAAACTCCAAATCACTCTGCTGGCGACAACCTACCATTCACCATTCCCAGAGCATGAATCAGAGTCTAATGGAGGTATGCTTTGTTGCGGAGAGCAAATGAAACTTAGCACAAAGCATCTTCACCTCCTAAAAAATGTGTAACAATCATCAGCAGATCTAGCATAATTCCATATCACTTGGAAACACCCCCCCACACACACACACCCCACACACAAACAAATCTACAACTGAGGAAAGTGAAGTATTCACAAATTATAACTTTCAACCCATTTCTCATGATACTTTTCTTCCATTACTCCTACAAGGGCAAGGGTTTGGGCAATCTACAGAGAGGATGATTTGGAATTGAATTAACCTTAGTCAATTAATGAGTTTAAACCAATACTTTTCCCCTAAAAGCTTTCATTTTGTCATCTGTGTCATGACATCAAAATTAAGGTTGTTTTAAAGGAGTAACTTGAATATTTACATCTAACAGTATTGGCACATTAAGATTGTCCATAAACAGTACTTAGAAGTATTGCTTCTTGGTCCTCCCTGGCAGCACAAGGGGTTAAGTCTCAGCCTATGAAGCTATCCGCAGCCAGGGAGCTTCCCACATGGTGCAGCAGACCTCTCCTGCCTTGCCCGCTGCTCCCCTCAGCAGTGTACTTCAGTGACTGTGCCTGTTCTGCTCCCCACTCTGTCTCTGGTGAATCCTCTCACCCTCCCTCCACACCTCAGGCCTACACCCCACCTCTTGCATGCATAAATAAATAAATCTTTTTATATAAAAAAGTATTACTTCTCATTACAATTGATTCTACTAATTACCTATGCTCCAAATCCAGTAGACTGTTTCAGTTCTTAATCTCCTTAGATTTTCATGTCCAATTCTTACTTCTAGAAATTCAGTCCTTGCCTGGCTTCCAAGACAACAGATGAAGATGTTTCTTCCCTAAAGCCAATCATTCTTTCCTGGTTTCTACTCTTCCTGAACTCTCCTTATCTGTTATTCCTCTAACCCTGATCATTTCTAGCCCTTGGTTCTCCACTGTTGGTTTATATGGCTTCCATTGATCATTAAGTTTTGAAATAATGGGTAAAAGCAATAGACAACTAATACAGTATCTTAATAATTTCCTCACTTTTACCATTCTCCTTTCTTCCCTTGGGTCTATTCTCAACAAAAAGGATCTAAAGAAGTCCCATTAAAACATAAGTCAGAGCATGTTACTCCCGCGTTCAATCCTACAGTGGCCTTCCCATTTCCCTTAGCATAGAAGTCAAGGTCCTGAAATTGCCTACCAGACCCTGCAGGATCTCATCTCCCTGTCTTCTGTGACCTCCTCTCTGGCATTCTCCTTGTCACAGTTTAGTCCTGCTGCACTGTTGCCATGTCTCAACCTCAGGACCTAGGTTCCAGCTGTTTCATCTCAAAATGTTCTTCTCCTAAATACACGTGACCACCTTTCATGTCCGCTAAGATTTACCCAAATCTCAACACAATGAATCTGGCCTGACCACCTTATATTAACACAGTTAGCCTCTAAGCACCCCAGAACTTCCAACCCTTCTGGAACTTTCTGTCTCCCTTAACCAAGTATCTACTCTTCCTTCCTTAGCATCACCATTTTCTTCCACACAACGTAGCTTATTTATTTATTATGTTTACTGTTCACTGTCCATCCCCATGAGAATGTCTCCTCCATCCTGTGATTCTTTGTTTCATTCATGGATATATCATAACTAGTCGGATAGATC
Source organism: Scalopus aquaticus (assembly GCA_004024925.1). Classification (NCBI taxonomy): domain Eukaryota; kingdom Metazoa; phylum Chordata; class Mammalia; order Eulipotyphla; family Talpidae; genus Scalopus; species Scalopus aquaticus. Next base: position 42,794 of record PVIJ01004312.1, read on the forward strand.
CTAAACTTAAAAGTTTCAAGAAATGACAATTATTCTTCTCTCTCTCTCTCTCTCTCAAATCTTATATTCCAAAATTCCAGAATAGGACTCTTTCAAGTGGAAACTAAAGAAACAATTATTCTAGCCAGGGTTAATGTCACAATTTAAATGCCAATGATGTTAGTCATTTCACTGCTGGCCACTTTCAGTAATATCCCTACTGTTAGTTCTTGCTAGAGGCAAATCACAAGAGATAACTTTCCATGTTAGAACAAGGGCTGAAATTTATTTTATTAAAATCATATATATATGTGTGTGTGTGTATATATATATACATGTATATACATGTGTATATACATGTGTATATACATGTGTATATATACATGTATATATATATACACACACACACATCCTGCAAAACACAAGCATTTTAGAAATTACTATTGAGAAATTGTTTCTCAAAGATTTAAGATGGTAAAGGGATTCTGAGAACAAAAATTATAAGAACCACTGTCCGAGAAAATCATCAAAAAAGGTATATTGATTAATGAAGCAAAAATAAAAATGAGATATAACATGGGAAAAATTTAATATATTAAAATTAATATATTAGTAGTTATAATAGATGAAAATAAATAAATTTTACCTTTAAAAGATAGGTACTTTCAAATTGAATTTTAAAAAGTAGTCTTTTTAAAGCATTGGCCATGTTCAGTTATTACACGGTACAGTTTTAAGAAAACTAATCATGTATCAAGCCATTAAGCAAGATCACCTATTTCAAAGAACTATAATAATACAGACTAAGTCCTCTGACAACATAAACTTTAAATCAATAATGAAAAGATGGTTTTTTAAACACTATATATTTAGAAATTATAAAATACTCTTGTAAGTATTGATGCATCAAAAAATTTCTCTTAAGGGAATTTGTTTTAATTAATTTAAACTGAATTATAAAATATCTACTAGGATAAAATATATCTTACATGTTGGAGGATAGAGATACACTAGTACTTAGAGGTAAATTCTATAGCATTAAATGTTTATGTTAGAAATAAGTAAAAGCCAAAAGTTAAAGAACTAATATGCAATTCAATAGAAAATATAGGATGAACCCAGAGTGGGGGAAAAAGGATACATTAAAGATAAAAACCTAAGGGAAAAAATGAAATAAATACAGGATAGAAAGGGCAATTTAAGGGCCTCCCTGGTGGCACAGCAGTTAAGCGCTGCGCTGTGGAGCTGTTGGCAGAGGCGACGCGAGTTCAACGCCAGGCCAGGGAGATTCCCACATGGAGCCGCAGACCTCTCCTGCCTTGCCCACTGCTCCCCTCAGCAGTGTATTTCCGTCCATCTGCCTGTTCTGCTCCCTGCTCTGTCTCTGGTGAACCCTCTCACCGCCCTGCGTCTCTGGCCTGTACCCCAGCTTGTATGCATAAACAAATAAATCTTTAAAAAAAAAAAAGAAATTACAAAGAAAAGTAGGAAACTGGCAAGAATAATCAAATAATAGAAAAGAAAAAGTAAATGAAATTTCAGCTGAAGCACACATTTTGAAAACGGAGAATATTAAGAAAACTTCCAATGAATTTGGAAGTTAGACAAAATGGAAACATTTCTAGAAAAATATAATCAAAACTAATTCAATTAGAAAAAAAAAAACAAACAGTAACTTTATAGTGAAGAAACCTGGCAGCTGTTAAATTAACCAAGTGATGCAAGTTAACATTTCTAGTCATGTCTTGCCCACCCTGAGATGATGAGGCAGCACACCCCGCCTCTGTGGGATTCTTTCCCAAATACACAGGAAATCAGGAGGGAAATATCAATCAAACCCAAATGGAGAACATTCTACCAAATGCCTGAGTATTGATGACAATGTATCAATTGTGTTAAGAACAGTGAGTGCCTAAGTGAGTAAGGTCATGAACTAGAACAAAGAGAAATGAAAACAACTTATGGAGATGGAACTGTGATTTGTCTTTATTTAGTAACTTTTCTTCAATATTGCTTATGTAATGGGAGAAAAAATATCCAGACTATAAAGAAGTACTGGACTAAAAAAACAGGCTTGAAGACGCTAGTCAGTGTGGGCATTTTCCTCCCCATGGCATCCAGAATTCTTGATTTCCCTTTCTCTGCTATCAATTGAAAGCAGGCCCCAGCAACCTTTATGTAATCCCCCACTCCAAAGTGTGAGGCTCTGCTGTTCACCTTTCTATTTATCTATACAGAAAAGCTTTCTTTAGTCTTTTTAAGAATGTGTACTTTGGGGGCCTCCCTGGTGGCGCAATGGGTGAAGCACAGCACTATGAAGCTATCCAGAGCAGCACGAGTTCAATACCTGGCCAGGGAGATTCCCACATGGCGCAGCAGACCTCTCCTCCTTCAGCCTCTGCTCCCTTCAGCAGTGTACTTCAGTAGATCCGCCCGTTCTGCTCCCCACTCTGTCTCTAATGAATCCTCTCACCACCACCCCCCACACCCCAGCTTATATGCATAAACAAATAAACCTTAAAAAAAAAAAAGAATGTTTACTTTGGGACCGCCCCACCCCTAGTTTATGACCAAAATGAAAAATGAAACCAAAAAAGCCTATTTTTTATGCAACTTAAATTACAGGACTTCTCAAGACTACATATAATGTATATAGCTAAGTATTTGTAGGAATTGCCAGTGGTCTAAGGTACAACTTACTTTGTGTTCTATTCTATGAATAGAATCATAGCATGAAAATGTTGAAAGAAATCTTCATGATTTTCCAATCAGAATTTTCCCTATTCACAAATGGGAAAACTGAGGCTCAGAACTATACTATTTTCCTAGGACTACATGGGTATCTGTGTTAGCATCGAGATGATTAGAGGGTAAGTTGCTTGGAAGACACACACATTATTGGCTAATTTGTGGTGCTTTGCGTCTGGACACATAGCATTCTTCTATTTGAAAATAAAGTGAAAATTTAGGCCAAAGATTCCCTCCCTCTACTTGCACTCCATGCCCTAATTTCCCTCTCAATTCATCAAACAATCCTTTATTAAGCACCTATTGTACACAGGCACTGCTCTAGGTACAGAGGATGCAGTGTTGACCAAACCAAAATCTCTGCCATCCATGCACTGTTCATCCAGCCAGCCATTCATTCAATTAATCTGATCAGAGATTTCTCTAGACACAAACAAAAATCTCATCCCAATGCTCACTCCCAGGGCCTCTTTTCATAATAGGCCCTGATCCTTAGGTTTATGAGTCTAGAAATAAAGATGTAATAGATAATTGTACCATGGAAGGCATGTATTTTCATATATTTGAGGCATTTCTACTAAAAATCTTGAAAATTAAGATAGCACTGATTCAACAGTCTTAATTGAGTACCTACTCTGGGCTGATATTACTATGAATGTGTGACACAGTGGTAAAAAGACAGTCCCAATATCTGCCCTGGTGAAGCATTTACATGCTTGAATACACAATTATATACATGCCTAGTGTTGACGAAGAAAGAGCACTGGATGTTATGAGGGAGTATGTCTTGGGGATCATGGGGTGGCCATGAATACCATGAATAACTGACCACCCTCTAACTACAGAAAACAAATGATCTGCTCAGTTCTGAAATAAATTACATTTGTATGGAGGCCACACTTCCTCATGAGTCATGCTTGCCAATGACTGTGCAACAGGACTTCTAGGGCAGGCCCAATCTTGGAAGGCAGAGAACTCTACTAGTTGACTTTCCTTAGATTGCAGGGTAGTCTTGGAAGCTTCCACATTCCCTCTCAGTATATATACATAATGGAATACTACTCAGTTATAAAAAAGATAAATTTTTGCCATTTGTGGCAACATGGATAGAACTAGAGGAGATTATGGTAAGTGAAATAAGTCAGAAGGAGAAAGACAAATATTAGATGGTGTTGCTTATATGTGGAATATAAAGATAGCAAACAGATGAAACCACACTAATAACAAATCCTAGAAATTTGACTAAGGCTACCAGAAAAGAAGGGGTTTGGGGAGGGTGAGAAACAAAATGAGGAGGAAGCACAAAAGACTATGGGGATAGGGCCTCCCTGGTGGCGCAGGGGCTTAGGCTCAGTGTATCAAGCTATCTCCAGCCACTGCAGTACAAGTTGGATCCCAGACCAGGGAGCTAATCCACATGGCACAGCAGACTTCTCCTGTCTCAACCACTGTTCCCCTTAGCAGTATTTAAGTAGATCTCCCTGTTCTGCTCCTTGCCTCTGTCTCTGGTAAGTCCTTTCAACCCCACACCTCTGGCCTAGAACCTTGTTCTTGTATGCATAAATAAATAAAAATAAATCTTTAAAAAAAAAAGATTACGGGGATAGACAGTGGGTGCTTTAGTGGTGGGTTTGGTATGGTGTGGTAACAACATCTGAAGGGGGAGATCTTATACCTCTACACACAAATAATGATGTAAACCAATGTTAAATCAATTTTTAAAAATGTAGAAAAAAAATAAAGCAAAACATTAAAACTGAAAATACTGTATGATCCAGCAATCCCACTTTCATGCATCCTCCCAAAGATAACAAATCCATCAACTCAAAAAAGTTATACATTTCACAATGTATATTGTAGCATTACTTACAATAGCTAGCACGTAGAAACAACCTAAATGCTTACTGAGAGGACTGGATAAAGATGTATATAGACACACATTGAAAAGCTTTTCAGCTATAAAGAAAGATGAAATACTATCATTTACAGCAAAATGGAAGGAACTCAAGGGGATTATCCAAAATGAAGTAAGTCAGAAATCTAAATAAATATTGGATGATTTCACATATAGGAGTAACATAAGGAAATGAAGCAGATGGACTGATAAAACAAAATAATTATAAATTAGTGGATCTTGATAACTATACAGAGGTTTCTGAGATTAGAAGGAAGACGGAAAGAAAAAGGGTCAAGGGGAATAGAAGTGATGGTGGGGAGGGAAAGAAAAGATTGACAGGATGATTGCTAGACAGATAGATGATAGATGGATGTATAGTTAGATAGATAGTGGTGGATGGCTGGATAGATGGATGGATGGTTGAGTGGATGGCTGACATACATCCATACAGAAGAATACATAGAACCAGCTGAGACCGGTTCCAAACAGTTCTTATACATTCAAACCAAGTAAAAATCAAAATGGCTGACACTGTTTCTCATGAAGTATGAAACAAAACCAACTGAAACAAGCCAAGTGACACTGGTTCGATACGAACTGATTCTGAAGACAATTCCAAATAGTTCCAAGCAGTTAAAATTGGCTGAGAATGGTTCAAACTGGCTGAGACCAGTTCTGACCCATTCAGACTTGGTGAGACTGGTTTAAGCCGGTCCAAACCAGTTTGAACCGGCCAAGACTGGTTCCAACTGGCTGAGAGTGGTTCAGACTGTTTTAAGCTGGTCCAAACCAGCTGAGACCGGTTTAAACCCACTCAAACCAGCTGAAACTAGTTAAGACAGGTTGAAGCTCATTAGAACCAGCTAAAACCTGATCCGGCTGGTTCGAACTGGCTGAGATCAATTCTGGCCGACTCAAACCAGCTGAAACCAGTTTAAACTGGCTCAAACCAGCTGAAACCAGTTCTGACTGGTTGAAATCAGTTTAAGCCAGTTCCAACTGGTTCAGACAGGCTGAGACCAGCTCTGACCAGTTCAAACAGGCTGAGACTGGCTTAAACTGTATCAGACTGGCTGAGATCAGTTTAGGCCGGTTCAAATCAGTTCCAACTGGTTTGAACTAGCTGAGACTGGGTCCAACTGATTCAGACCAGCTGAGATTGGTTCAGACCAGTTTAAGCCGGATCAAACCGACTGAGAATGGTTCCAGCAGGTTCGAGATGGCTGAGACTGGTTCAAACCAGTCTAAGCTGGTTAGGACCTGCTTAAACCAGTTCAAGCCCACTGAGACCAGGTTAAACCAGCTCAAAACAGCTGAAAGCGGTTCTGACTGGCTTAAACCGGTTCAAACCAGCCAAAACAGGTTCTGACCAGCTCAGCCCAGTTGAAACGGGCTCAAAACAGCTCAGACCGGTTCCAACTGGTTCAAACCGGCAGAAACTGGCTCAAACCAGCCAAAAGTGGTTCTTACAGGACTAAACCGGCTCTGGCCAGTTCAAACCGGCCAAACTGGTTCTGACCAGCTCAAACTGGTTCCGACTGGTCCCAGTCAGTTCCAACCGGTTCCAACCAGGTCAAATCAGCTGAGGCCGGCTCAAACCTGTTCAAGCCAGCTGAAACTGGTTCCGACAGGCAAAAAAAAAAAAAAAGGTTCAAACTGGATGAAACCAGTTCAAGCCGGTTATAGCCAGCTTTGAAGGGTTCCATCTGGTTCAGACAGGTTCAAAATCGGTTCAGACCAGCTGAAACTGGTTTACGCTGGTTCCAACCGGTTCAAACCGGCTGAGACCGGTTTTAGCCAGTTCCAACCGGCTGAGACCAGTTTAAACTGGTTCCAACTGGTTCAAACTGAGCCCGGTTAAGCCAGTTCCAACCAGTTCAAACTGGCTGAGACTGGCTTTAACTGATTCCGACCAGTTCAAATGGGCTGAGACCGGTAAGCTGGTTCCAACCTACTGAGACCAAATCCAACCAGCTCAAACTAGCTGAGACCATATCTGACCGGTTCCAACCAGCTGAGATTGGCTCTAACCAGCTGAGACTGGTTCCAAACGGTTCTTATATGTTCAAACCAAGTGAAACTCAAAATGGCTGACACTGGTTCTCACAAAGTATGAAACGAAACCAACTGAAACTGAAGCCAAGTGACACTGGTTTGATACCAACTAGTTCTGAAACCAGTTTCAAACAGTTTCAAGTAGTTCAAATTGGCTGAGACTGGTTCAAATCAGCTGAGACTAGTTCAGACCGGCTGAGACCAGTTTAAGCTGGTGCAAACCAGGTCAAACTGGCTGAGACCGTTTTAAACCAGTTCAGGCCAGCTGAGACTGGTTCGAACCAGCTGAGACCGGTTTAAGCCGGTTCAAACCGTAAATTAAAAAGTCAATCATTACTTTGGAAAAAATTTTAATGGGAAAATATCAAATGAATTAAAATAAAATAAAAAGAAGCTTCTAGCACACTGTAGACATGCTTACTCTCCTACCAAGGTGTCGGTGAACCTAAGTTGCCTTGCTCTTCTACCTGGTATTGCTGCATGAAAATGTATAGTTCTATTTCTCAACTTCAATCACATCAAGCAGACGCCAGTCAAACTTGTGCTAAGTCTGTTAGAAAGAGAGGTGGGGTTGCAAGAGGCATAAAGCTTTCCAGGAATTGTAGCTGCTTAATTACAATGTTTGTGAAGTGTGGATCAGACAATTCAAATGTACTTGGAAGTCTAAAGAAGAAAAAGTAAAGCATTTTACTTTTTACATTATGGAACCCTCTGTGAATAAGTCATCTTGTCTGCCTTGTCTCTGAGGAACCTGAGCATTTTTTAAAATCACAGCCATCCCAACATATGTCTGAGTGTTGCCTGGTAGAGTGTCCTGCCCGCTCAATCAAATACAGTGAGCAGCTTGATTTCTTTGACAGAAAGAAGACACAGAGACGGTGAGCATGGCCCTGTGCCCAGTGGCTTCTGTAACTTGTTGGGATGACTGTGGCAGCTGTCTGCACACTTCCCTGACCTCTCTCCATTCTCCAGGGGACTCTGGTCCAACCACAAGGGTTAGGTTGAGTGGGAAAAAAGCTGACTCTGCATATCTCCAATGATGAAGAGGCTCTTAGAAGAACTGAAAATAAAATGGTAGGTAAATGTGATAAAATCCTTTGGAGAGAGGAAAACTGGGATAGGAGCATAAGACGATGGACTTTCCACTGTGCACCATTAATGATAGCCCAAAATTTTCTGGCACCCTTTTCTTTTAAACCTGTAATGGATGAGAGTAATGGGAGAGGTGAACAACCAAGGCCACTGTCTCTAGCAGAAACAGAGGGCCCAGAACTGCATCATCAAGTGGGGGACAGACCTGAAACTCAAAGGCACCTCCCGGATACCAGAAGATGATGCCCTCTGCAATTATGTAGTGAGTGCCACACAGAACACCTAGGCCTGTTCACCAGGCCAAGCTCAACTTTTCTACCTGTCACATCTCCAGGTACCCAGTGCCAAGCTACCCTTTAAAAAGGCATGCAGACAGGTCTCAGGTAGCAGAAACCACTTATCTTACTTACACATAATGAAAGAAAGTTTGAGTAAAACATGTCAACATAAAACAAATGAAAACATAACAGTATAGGGCAAAAAAATTACAGGAAATCAACCAAGGCAAAAACATAGTATGCATAAGAAAAGTGAATTATCCCTCCCCCCCCAGTAAATAAAATTCCCAGACATTGCTTTATACTTAAAATATCATAAGAGACTGAATTCAAAACACTAATGCAAAGTTGATGACAACACAGAATTAGATAAAAAGGGAATGAAGAGGGGCCTCCCTGGTGGAGCAGGGGTTAAAGTCTCAGTTCTATCAAACTATCGCCAGCCACTGCGGCCTGAGTTCAATCCCTGGGCAGGAAGCAAACCCACATGGCACAGCAGACCTCTCCTGTCTTGCCCACTGCTCCCCTCAGCAGTGTATTTCAGTGGATCAACCTGTTCTGCTCCCTGCTCTGTCTCTGAAGAGTCCTCTCATCCCCCACACCTCTGGCCTACACCCCAGTTCTTGCATGCATAAATAAATAAATCTTTAAAAAAAGAAAATGAAAAGAAACATAAGGTCATAGAGGCAATACAAAGAAAAAATGCAGTCTCCTCAGAGGTAAAAAAGCTACTGCATCTAGGTAGTAAAAAAATTAAAAAGGAGAAGCTGTGGGTGGGGAGGGAATAGAAGAGAGAAAAAGAGCCAGAACTAGAGTACACCCTGCAGGCCTCCAGCTCCAGGGAACCAACTGACCAAGCACCCAGCTGCAGCTCTGGGCCAGAGCCAGCCTCCCACAGACTGCCACAACCAGCGACAAAATGGCCAGCTTCCAAGGCAGGGCCAGAACTCCTAATGGCCAAAGTTGGACCCCCAAGGATTTCAGGAAGTTTCTTGAGATTTCTGGGTAGGCAGGAAGTTTTCACCCAATCAAATCACCCTTTCCTCTCCTGGACTCAGGGTCAGACTGGCCTCAGAGCCTGGGGTTGTCCCGCCTTCTGCCCCTGTGGACACTCAGGTATGATTCACTTAGTAAAGTCCTTTTGATTGTTTGAGTTCATCTTGCTGATGGCTTGTTGGAAGACTGAACACATAACCTAATGTATATTTTACCTAATTGACACAAAATCTCATTTTCACCTTTTGGTTCTCATTCTATCCACAGCAATCACTCACTAAATCTACCTACCATTGCCCCAATTTTTCTTGTCAAATATCCATAAAAGATTTTGTGTGTGTGTGTGTGCGCGCACGCGCATGTGTGCATGTAATGATGGGGCTGGAGTGAAGGTGATGGTAGGAAATGGGAATTGGATGAAAAAAAAGGGAGCAAACATAATCCTGATACAAAGGAGATCTAAAACTAATGATTTCCTGAGAAATATAAATGCTTAAACTTGGCCTCAAACAGAAAGCCTGAATAGACAAAGGAAGCACAGATGAAATTAAAAGGTTAGTCAAGGACCTTCACCAGGTCCATGCAACCTTCAAGGAATAGATAATTTCAACATTGTTTGCATTATTGCAGAGCATAAGATGTGGAAAGTTCCCAATGCATTCTAATCAGCCTGCATAACACAGATGGCAAAATGCCACAAGATAACACATACCTACGTACGCACACAGACACAGACACAATCCTAGAAGACAAGAGACCAGGGTGAGTTGTGACAATAGTGGTGGTAGCTCACTTTCACTGAGTGATTTCCATGTCTCACAGACCTCACCACAATGTTTGAAGGTGAGACTGAGCCACAGAAAAATTAGGTAACTTTCTCAAGATTACACTACCCAGTAAGCAGTAGGAACAGGGAATGAATATAGCTATAAACGTCTCAAAAAATATTAGTGAGTTTTGTCTATCAATATTATTTTTAAAAAATAGATCATGCTCACATAAGGCCTATATGCAGGACAGTTATGAAAACAACAAGGAAATTTATTTATGGACATAGAATAACAGGGAAAAAATGCCCCAGTGTGAAAATCCTTCTTTTGTTTTAAATTGTATGATTTTTATTTATTCATTATATTTAATGTTCATGTATATGATTTAGAGATATAGATTCACACCTTTTCAGATGTATGTTACCACAACCACCACGAAAGTACCCATTATCCTCCACCACAGACTAGTAGTCTTAATTCTGCAGTCATATTTCTAGGGTTTGTTTTGGCTTAGTTCTGTCTGTTTCTTTGTTTTGTTTCTCTATATTCTACATATGTGTGAAATCATCTGGTATTTTGTTTTTCTCCTTTTGACTTATCTCATTTAGCATAACCCAGTTTCATTCATGTTGTTGTCACAAATGACAAGATTTCAACTTTTTTATAGCTGAGTAGTATTCTGTTACATATATATGTAACAGAATATGTGTAACATGTGTGTTACATATATGTAACAGAACATATGTGTGTGCATATATATGTGACAGAATATACATGCATGTGTATATATACCGCATCATTTCCCACTCATCTATCATTATGCACTTAGGTTGTTTCAATACCTTGGCCAGTGTAAATAATGCTGCAATGAACATAGGAATGCATGTAACTCTTTGAATTAGTGTTTTTGCATCCTTCACATAGATACCTAGAAGTAGAATTTCTGGACCATATGGTAGATCTATTTTTAATATTTTGAAAATCACTGTTGGTAGCCAAGTATTATCACTCTTAAAAGTGAGACATTAAAGCCACTTCCTTCAGAGAAGGTCCTCTACCCTCTACTTTTTCAACATTGTACTAAGCAGTGTAACAAAAGAGAAAGATTTAAGAAATGTAAATATTAAAAACATTTGAGATTCGATAAAAGAGAGAGGGGATGATGGATGGATTGATGGATATATTAGAAAAGAGAAGTTCAGTTTGGTGGTACCCAGAATAACTTGGGAAAGACTAGATCACATTTACTGCTTGAAACTCTAGAAACGTTAGACAATAGGGTCATCTCTTAGTACACACAAAGTTCTTAAAATTCATCAAGGAAAAAAAGATTAGATTAAAAACACCACATGGTCCAGCAATTCCACTTCTGGATATATATCAAAAAGAATTAAAATCAGGATCTCAAAGCAATATCTGAAATTTCCTATTCATTGCAGCACTATTCACAATAGCCAAATGTAAAAACAACCAGAGTGATATCAACAGATGAGTGAGTAAAGGAAATGTGGTATATACATAAAATGGAATATTATTCAGTTCTAAAAAAAGGAAATCCTGTCATTTGCAACATGGATGAACCAGAAAGACATTATGCTGAGTAAAAATAATCCAGTCACGGAAAGACAAACACTGCATGGCTCTGTTGATAAGAGATCTAAAATAGTCAAAGTTGCAGAAGCAGAGAGTACAATATGGTTGCCAGCAGCCGAGGTAGAGGGACAAGTGGGGAATTGTCATATCACGTGTTTAAAGTTTCAGTTGCGCTACATGAATCAATTTTAGAGATCTGTGTACAACACATGCCTGTAGTTAACAATGCAGTATTATAACAGATAATCAAAATTTGTTAGGAAACTAGGCCTCGTGTTAACTGTTCGTCAAATGCTTTCACATAATGACTCTCTGAGAGGTGCTGCATATCTCAATTACCCTGATTGTGGTGATGGTATCACAGGTATTTGCATACATTCAAACTCATCAAATTGTACAGATTAAATACGGGCGGTGCCTTGCATATCAATTATACCTCAATAAAACTTTTTTTAATAAGCTACAAGAAAGTAGAAAAATAGGCAAAGAACACTAACAATCCACAGGAAAAGAAATATAAATATAAAAGAAATATATGAAAAGAAGTAAGGAATGTAAATTAAAAGAATAATAAGATAACATTTTTCATGTTAGCAAAACTCTTAGACAGGTAAGATCCATTGTCCTGAGGGCAGGCAGCAATAGGCAGAGATGAGCAAAACTGATCAGAGTATAAATCCAAGTAGCGTTTTTGGAAAACTATTTAAGGCTTAAATATGCACAGGTTCTGCATAGCACTGAAATAATCATACTGTAGAATATTTTGCAACCATAAAAAAAGATGCAGGTGTGTATTATTAACATGACATGGAATAATCAAAATCATAAACTATGTATGAAATCACTTGTGTAAGAAACAAATGAAAATTTTAAAAATTCTCAAATACAGGTACATTTGTAATTGATATAGGGCGTAAAATAACATCTAGACATCTGTCCAACAAACTATCAAAATCCTGTTGAAGGCATAAGAAGAAAGAATTATGAAAGGGGCATTTACTTTGTTCCTCCCTAAATTTGCAGCTCTTGTAAATTAAAATAAATGTTTCTAATATTTGTGAATCTTAATCCAGTAATTTTCACCTACAAAATTTCATTCTAGGAAATGATCTAAAAATCTTGCCAGGTTTTATAGCTGAGGATTTTTACAAAAGCATAATTTCATGATGGTGAAGGGTGTGTCAACGACCTACATGTGAACCTAAATTTAAATCAGTGACAGTAAATCCATAACATGCAATGTTTGCAGCCGTTACAATATTTAGCCAAAAGTCATAAAATCTGTATTTATAAACAAGGATTTATGTGATAGATATATTTATGTAATAGAACATCTGAAAAAGTAGGAGAAAGTGCAGCATGGATTTCATGAAATTCTAGATAATCAAGGAATGTATTTAAAATAATGAGTTCAACCATCTACTGGAATTAAATGTTTTTCCCTTAATCAGTAGCCAAACTAATTAAACTGAATTTTCTTTTTCATGACCTCTCTGTTAGATCTGTAGGAGAATAAAAACTTAAATATTCAAGAGGGTAATCATAAGAGGCAGATTAAACAAAGAGCCGAGATAATGATTCCCAGATATGTGCAGCTGGCTTTAACGCCACCAACACTTTCAAAATAAGTTCCTAATTGTCCTGGATATTTTAATGTTGTATCTTAGGTCTACAAAAGCACCAAATGACTTGCACAAATTGCCAATTTCCACAGATGTTACCTTTAGTGCTACAAGCCGACAATCATATGACAGAGAACACAAACAGAAGCATTTGCCCGTAGCTCTGCAAGAGTTTTCTTAATATAAAGTTTAATTACAGCGTCCTGGAGATTTATCTTTGAAAAGTAACTGCATTTAAAGTAACCCTACTATTTAAACAACCAAAGTGTTTCTTATACCAGCCACCCCCTCCCCCCCAAAAAAGTGGAAACCTGATAAACTTTGAGAAATAAAAAATAGTAGCAAGTCTTTTTCAAATCAGAATAAAGCAGAAAACTCAAAGACTCCCACTATTTTGTCTTATTTAGACCTGTCTCTCCATTTCCTGCATAACTAATTACATGAAGAATGAAAGGTAAATGTGCCTCTGTCCCCTAAGTTATGCTTTTTTCCTAATTATATTGCTGAAGGTTCTCAGACTTCAAGCTAGCAATCGACTTTATCTTTGTGGTCTCAGGTCTGACATGGTGCTCATCTCTGCACCTGCCCAGCGGCACTCAATGAATCACAAAGTGGCATAGATGGGCGTGGGGAGCGCTCGTGGACACACTCATCCTGAACTCACTCACAGCAGCTGGCTAGAGGAATGGGCCCCTAGGCCTTGACAGAGTCTCCTGAACTTGCTATTTGATTGGAGTTTGAGTGCAGACCTCATGAATGGGCAAAGGATGGGGCTGATATTAGGATATTAGGGATGGTTCTCAGACCAATGACTTGTATTGAAAGATCTTGGCTGACCTTCTGCTAATATTGTCTTTACTGACCCTAAATTTTCCCAACAACAACAAAAAACAACAATAAAAGTGTTTTAAGATATCAAAATACCATCCACATTAAAAACAAAACATAAAGCTCTCTAGAGATTAAAAAATACAATTTGAATTAATGGAAAAAAATAAATTCAAAATAGCAAGTTACCATTTCCAGGTATCAAATTGGCAAAGACTAAAAAGAAGATAATATGCATTGTTGGGAAAGAAATGTGAAATCCTCCCTCAGTTACACTGATTTGGGGAGTATTAATGATGAGAAAACACCCGGACAGCAATTTGGAAATATGAACCAATGCTTTAACATGCCTTTTGATCAGCAACTTCTATTTACTGAAGCCTATTTTGAGGAAATCACTAAGAAGTGAGTGAAGATTTAGTTATGAAGAAAATCATTCACACGTTGACTTTAATTGTAAAAAACTTATTTAAAAAATCTAAATATTCAACAAGGGAACTAGCAAAATTAATATAAGCATTTTCATTCATAAAACTATGGAGTCAGGGGCCTCCCTGGTGGCGCAATGGGTTAAGTCTCAGCACTATGAAGTCATCCACATCCACTGCAGCATGAGTTCAATCCCCAGCCAGGGAGCTTCCCACATGGCGCAGCAGACCTCTCCTGTTTCATCTGCTGCTCCTCTCAGCAGTGTATTTCAGTGGATCTGCCTGTTCTGTTCCCCACTCTGTCTCTGGTGAATCCTCTCACCCCCTCCCCCACATCTCTGGCCTACACCCCAGCTTGTATGCATAAATAAATAAATCTTTAAAAAAAAAACAACTATGGAGCCATTAAAAATATATATCATCAGAAAAGCTATTGATGATCAATATTAATTTTAAAAATAAGTCATTAAACAACATGGAAATCACTATCTCATGTGTGCATAGCATACTTGTATGTACAGGCACACAAAAGTAAAAATCTAGATGTCAAAATATTAGCTGCATCCCTGCATTGTAGATTTGAAAGTAATTGCGTTTCCTATGATTTTATACCTAAGTGTAAATAATTGCTTCTTATTATTATTACTATTTAGAGGTATAAACAATTCATGAATTGGGCAACCTGAAGGGCATTGGAAGGGCTTAAAAAAATGGAGGGTTTTTATGGAACAAGGGTGGGACAAAGGAATGAGCCAAAGAAAAATTATGAATTAAGTACCTTTTAAAAGCTTTTAAGGAACTTTAAAAATAAGGCTAAAACAAAGGAAAACTTTTCAATGAGATAAATCCATAAAGGTTGATCTCAAACTTTCCACACTTGAAAGCATGAAAGTACACAAGCAAAAACAATATAGTGGACATCAAAAAATTAGAAGTGAATATTTTTAAAATCATGAAATTAAATAATAAGCAAAAGATTGGGAAACAATAGCTAAAATTTTGACAAAAGGGTTAATAACTGTAGGTGTGTAAAGAGCCTTCACAAATCAATAATAAAATTATCAGCATCATCCCAATTAAAAAAATAAAAAATCTGTGAAAAATAAGGACAGAAGACTGCTTGTCCATTCGGCGTGAACACTGGAAGGCACATTTTCCCTGGTCAAAGGCCAGAGGGAGGCACAATGGGATCTCAGTGCTAAGGTTTCTTCATCCCTGATACATCAACTATATGTACTAACCAGGACAAGGGTGAGAGCTTCACTAAAAAAGAAACATAAACTACTAATAAACATCTGAGAAAATGTTTAATTTCATTGATTGTCAAATTGAAAACTTAAACAAAAAAATGCTATTCTTGTCTTTCAAGTTGCCACAAAAAAAAACATTCTTGTTTACTGTGAGATGATATGAGAAAGACATTCTCAAACACTATTGGGAGAAAAGACAAATTTTTATAATCTTTCTAGAAGTCAATGTCAATATTAAGAAAACTCTTTATAGCTCCTGCTTTTATACTTCCAGAAACCTAAATAACCAGAAATACAAAGATTTATGTATAAGCATGATTTATAACTATGAAAAAGCAAAACAACCTAAACATAAAAAATAGAGGGTGGATTTGATCTGATCCTTTTATGGTATGTAAAACAATGCTTCAGGGACTGGTGAAATGCTAACAACATAGCTTTACATGGACAAAACAAATAGCATGTATGATATGAAAAGGAGGAATCACAACTTGTATACTCATAACCTCATCCACATACATGCATATATTAGAAAAGGTAAGGAAATACTATTCTTAGGGTCCTGGAATTGTGGGTGATTTTTCTTCTATATACCTTTTTCTAATTTCCAGTTTTTCCTCCTGAGCATAAATTATCTTCATAATATAAATACATACATACATACATGATAAATAAATTAATTAATTAATAGAACCTCCCAAGGAAATGGTGCTCTAAAAAGGAAACACATGCAAATGAGAACTATCATAAAACAGTTACAATAAAAGTCGGGTGGGGGGTGGGGGAGAGAGGCCTTGCATTGAAAGCAGTGAAGTGAGTCCTTCAGAAATGCTTCAAATAGCGATTTCTAAAATAACCCATCAAATAATCTGTACAATAAAAATCTCCAAATCATAAAAGCAGTTTCAGTTTCTTCCACATTCCAGTGATATTTGGTGCTTCAAGGACACAACAACAAAATGTGGTTAATCCTGGAAGCTCTGAATAGCATGTTGGGTTTTGTTCAGCTGGCCAAGCAGGGGTATGCTGTAGTAGAGAGCTGGCAACGTGTAATTAAATGTGTCCAGGGCAGCCACCACATAGATAGGCCATTGTTTCCAAGGATTAGGAAGACAAAAAAAGCACATGGGTCTTTTAAATGAGGAAGAGAAGAGAAACACTGCCCTAGTCACAACTGCTTTCCCATTTCAACTTCAGGATATGAGCAGTGATAAATGAATTGGGTCCCAAGATTTGTAGGCAAATTCAAAAAGCAAATGTGTGGTTTTGTGTGGCTGCATATAATACAAACCATTGCTTTTGGGTTGTTTACAAATTTAATATAAACACAGGATAAAAAGACAGACCTGTAACCCCTTACTCATCTCCCTCCTACAAGCCCTGGAAGGAAATACACTTTTATTTATTCTTTAAACAGTCAAAGAAAACAACGATTTTTTTGAAAACATAAGCTAGAATATCTGAGATCTGACAGATTTCGTCATAATAAAAAGAAAAGTAAGAGGGAGAGGGGAAGTCAGGTAGGTGTGGGAGAGAAGAGGTTAATTGCAAATTTCCCATCGGAATCAACGACCAAAAAGTATACCCCATGGAGTTCCTGTTTCACAAACCGTTGATTACCACAACCAAAAATTTGCAAAATTCATTTTCATTTTTTAAAAACCCTTTTCTTCCCCTTGACAAACTTTTGGCAGCTTCAGTGATTCTGTGAGGCCATTTTCTCGATCAAGTTCACATTGTGTACTTTTTGTTCCCTCCTGTGGATGCTCCTTGGATATGTTGATAAGCAAATAATTTCACATTTGCGACAAAGCCTCCATTAAAGACGCCTGCAAGAAACCCAGTGATGCAATCGCACCCAGCTTAGCAGACTCCAGCTGGCATCTGGCTGATCTGTGTACCAGCTTGTAGGAGCAGGTAGATGAGTCACATGCCCTCGGGGGGGAAAATCAACTCCACGTTATGGAAAAAATAATTTGTTGCTAAAGAAATAATGAAAATTCAAACTTCCCTACAACTACTCTTTGTTGTTACAGAAGCCAGATTCAGGGCTCTCCCGGTTCTTCCAAAAGGTTAAATTCGACTGGACCCAACCCCATCTCTCTCAAAACCACGCAGGAGGGGTCTGAGGTGGCATGGAAGGCAAGCTCTGCAACAAGGAAATTTTCTCTCATCAAGGAAACTATGCTGACACATGCAGCCTACTGAGTGGAAGAAAAGGAGTTTTTTGCATTCTTAGTTATACTCAGGTTCAGGTTTTAGAGAAGTTGGAAACTCCTACACCTATTTGTGCTATTTTGAAAAATAGTTGGATTTGATAATTGGGAAAATTAAAAAAGACAGAGTTGTTGAAACACAAACCCAAGGAAAGGGCAGATGAGCGCAGCAGCGCGCAGATGCACAGGTGGTGAGCCGGCCGTAGGGTAAGGGCGGCAGGCGGGACCAGAAGGGAGAGGCAGGACTTCTCCGGGGTTCAAATAAATCCTGCCTGGGGCAAGCCAGCAGACAGGCTTTTTCATTTTATTTCGGGTACGTGTGTTATTTTCAAGTATTTCTATGACAAAATAACTATTTTTAAAAAGTAACCTTTAAATTTTTCTCCCTAATTACAAAACCAATACCAGCAAACTAAAAAAAGGCACAAATAAGAGACAAAAATTCCTTTAATTTCCCCATATAAAGAGCCAACCACTAATATCTTATTGTGCTATTTAATTATTTATCCTTTATTTTCCTCATGCCGACAGATCTTCTAATAGAATACATCATGAATTTTTCTCCTGTCATTAAATATCTTTTCCTAACATGATTTGTAATGCTTGTATAACATCCCACTGTCTCACCGAATTGGGATCCTCTAAGCCATCCCATGGACGGTGTAGAGTTTTTCTGATATTTCACTTTCCAAAAGAATTTTGAACAATTAAGATAATCTCTAAAATTCGGGACATCATTGTTGGAACATGCCTGTTCTATTGTCTGCATTTATTGGATTATTAATAAAGATAAATATTAGTTCATGGTTATTAACATAGCTTTTGTGAATTGGCTACTCTTGTTCTTTGACCATACTTCTATGCCTTTTAAAAAGGCATTTGTTCTTTTTAAAATGTTTTAAAAGTATGTAAGCTGTACATATTTTTAAAAGTAGATGCCAAGACTCCAAAGTGGCTAAAAAATTGTGGATTGCAAAGAAAGCATAAATATGCCTAAAAGGTACATTTGTAACCCATCACCTGTCCTTCAACAGGAGAACTTTCTAGAGATTGCATAGACTCCATTTTGTCCTAGTACCAGTACTGACTTCAGAGAAAATCAACTTCGTAGAAGGGAGAGAAAAAGGAAAAAGGGAGAAGTGAGGGAGAGAGAAGAGGGGGGAGGTGCAGGAAGAGGAGAAAGCAGAGGAAGAGGAGCAGGTGCAGGAAGAGGGACTAGGGGAGAAGGGGGGGGAAAGGAGGGCAGAAAGGAATGGCAAGGTAGAGAAGGGTAAAGGAGGAGGAAAGAGAATGAGGAGGAGAGGGAGAGAGAGGAGAAAGAGAAATTGGACAGAAGTCCTTCCATTTACCTAAGGTTTTCAGCTCATTACATTTTGCTCACTGTCCCATCCATGGTGATTTTGCTTCACTCTTAGTCCATGAGCCTGCCTAGAGTAAACCATTTCCTGGGCCCTCTCTAGGAAGAAGGTTCTCAGAGTACCTTTTCATCTGATTTTTGTTCAGTCTTACTGATCATTCCAATGAAGGTAGGGGTATTCTCCTTTGGTCAACCATTGAATTTACCACCTCGCTGCCTTTTAAATTCCTCCAACCTACCAGAAGTCTGTATCTTTAACATCTCAGTCAGGTCCCCTTTTATTTTGGTAAAGGGGTGACAGGAGCATAGGACGGGAAGCAGGTCCCACTGGGAGCCCTTGGTCGTCTCCTACCTAGTAACATCCATCACTCTTTCTGAGCCACCACCAGCCCAGCCCCCTGGGGAGAGAGAAAATGAGATTCACAGAATGTCAGAACAAGTGATTATTGTTAGAGATCACTAACTTCAACATTATATTACAGATGAAAAATAATGAAAGAAAAAATCTTCTGATCTTATATTAATTATCTTATTGGCAATACAGGAAAGAGGCAAAAGCTAATGATGTTCTTTGCTTCTTGGAAAAGTTAGATACAAGAAGTACGAAAAGCAGTTATTTTGGGGGTTCATTGAACTGAAAACTAAAAATAATGATTTGGGTGAGTGTGCGAAGGAAAATTCCATTTTAACTATGCTGACAAAGCTATCAGAATCTTAGATAGGCATTTCACATACTCTGGTTCATGTTTAAAAGTATATAGGCAATGCCTCCCATTTTCAATCTCCCTACAAAAAAATTAATTTTTTCAAATTAATCAAATCTTCAGATTTTCAACTAACAACCTCAACATGCAACACAGAAGAACATAAAGCACTTTTCTCCTCAAACCAAACTTTTAACTCCAAATCCTACGCTTGGCTGTGTATACATGCCCTGTGTCATCTCTGAGGCGCAGCCTAGCTCTAGCATTCTGAGCTTCAAGTTAAAATCAGAATCAGTTCCCCAAGAGGACAAATAGCCATATATCATCTCCCCAACTCCCTGAGCCCCTCCCCTACACACCCACCCACCCAGAGGCCCAGCTCTGGCAGGCCATGCCAGGCTATTCTTGTTCTACCCAGAAAGCTGGCAACGCCACAGTCGCTAAAGTAGTTTCTTCTGCTTTCATTCTCTCCCTCTCCTTTTTCCATTCTTATTCCTTCCATTTCAGCCTCTCTCAGACTTTCAAAAATGCTGATCTAAATTTAGGGGCCTTAAAAAACAAAAGGCTCAGCTCTGGGAGTTCAGATATCCAGTACACTCAGAGTTGGGATGAAAGGTAAGCACTAACAGAAAGAGGCAACAAGGGAATCTTGCTTTCCTGTTTCTGCTCTGGAGGGTGTCTGCATTCACATTTGTAAAGGAAGCATTTCCTTGCAGTGAATGTGAAGTCAGATCACTTTAAAAGTGCTCCCCACAAAGTTCACTGCCTTGTTCATTACAAAGTAAAATAAGGCACTTCATCCACCACAGGCATCAATTGCTTTCCACTGAATGCCCATTCAAATGCAGGAATAATCTCCATAACCCTGACTTACTGTCAAAATGTACACTGAAATCCTCTGAAACGTACCAGCTTTTCTAGTAATTTCCATAAAACTCTAAAAATATGTACTTGGTTGGTATTGTAAATGGCAATTCAAAATGTTCTGATTTTAGAACTAACATTCCTTTATTCTGCTGCTCACCCAAACACATCAAGCTAAAACACTCCTTAACCCTCTTCTCAATATAAAAGGGGGTCTGGGGTAGACCTCCAAAGAGGTACTTTCTTGCTTCTAACCCACTTACCCCATTAACACCGAGTAGTTTTTATCATTTGCTGGTAAAAGACTTACAGCATGAAATGTAATTTCCTGGTGATGTATAAATGAATAGATAGACGGAGAGATAGGGGAAGGTAAAATAGAAAATAAATAAACCAACAGACAGTCTGTAAAGGCTGGGACTTCTCTAAAGGATGTAAATAACTCAGGGCAGGCGGGATGTAGGGATGATCTGAAATATGAAGACGTGTGAAGCTGTCTGAGGGACTCCCAGGTGTGTGTTGTTGGTTACGAAGCAACCCACCAGTTCTCCTGGGCCAAAGCAAAAATTCCTATTCAGCCTGTTGCTGCTCGCTAAGGAATTTTTCCTGGATGAGTTTGCCAAACCAATCACTATCCTATTTCAGCTTAGACCTCATTTTTATAATTGAGCAGGAATTTTGAATACCTTTTGAAAAGGAAGAGTGTCAGCGCCCCAATGAATGCCAGAGATCATAAACTGAGGAAAGGACTCTAATTAATTTAGGATAAGGAGTATTTATACTTAGAATAACTTAAGATTAAACATTTTCTAAACTTACACTTAGTTGACTTACATTAGAAGGGGTGATAGCATCTGCTGCTATTATCTTAACTGTTGGCTAAGGTAACAAGGATGGGCTACTAATGCTGTGAATGCTGAGAGAATGCAGCAAAGTTGATTAAAATGACACCCAAAATCAGATTCACTTTTATCTCTCTGCATATAAGCTGTGCATATGTGTCAATTTCCACTGAATAATATGGGAGGAGGAATTAAATTAAGAAAGCGACATCAGGAGACAGACCAAAGAAGAAAGGAAGGAACGAGAGAGGGGGTAAATGTTGATATAGACTAGTAAAGAAGAGGAAAATATTATTTAGTGCGATTGTTCATTTTGAACCAGAAAAGTATCCCTACTTTTATACCAAAGTCACAAAGAACCAAAGTGTTTGTTTGAGTTATTTGACTTTTTAAAAAGTGGATGTAATAACCTAACATTAAAGTAATAATCTTGTTCAAATCATTTATAGATTTTGAACAAATACTTCTTGATGTTATTACTGGGTAATATTTCATGAATGTTTGACTTACCTGTCTACTCGTCTAAATTCTCCTTTTGATTTTGCAGAGCCTAGTAGAAGCATTAGATATAGCTCTTCATCTATTACTCTAGCATTTAGTTTTAATCCTCTTTAAATCAGATGGCACTGTCTCTGAAGCCTGTTTAAAACAGACCTAATTACAGGCCAACAGAAGGTCTACAGCCATCTTAGGAGAGTAATACTTAGTTACTATTAGCCCTAGAAAGGGCACTGTAAGCATCATCACAGTAAAGCATTTCCCCAGGGACCAACATCAGCTTGGAATGCATTATCTTTGTGCTATAAAATAGAATCTAAATGCAGTGAAATAAAAATGAACATTAGTTTTGAGTTCTAAAGTGAAATTGTAGAAGGATAATGTGGACCGTTTAACACCAACCCAGCTCCCCAAGATCTGAATTTGACCCTTAGCTATGGGTCTAGCAGAGGCCCACATGAGTGATCTCCCTTCATATCAGTCCTTAACAGCTCTAGAAATATATGACCTGTCAAAAAGATCCCATTCTTCCAGAAGGGGCAGCTCAGCAAACAATGAAAACAAAGGACATTGAGAGAATTCTTAAACCCAAGTTAAAATTACATCAGAGCTGCTCATCCAGACATAGTATAATGAACTCAAAATAAACCCCACAGGTTTCATGTCACTTATACACACAATGCACACCAGAAAAGCTGCATAGAAATAGAATTTATGTAGTGTTAAGTACTCATTTAAAGCACTATATTTCTCTAACTAACCCAACTGTTCGACATCTGGACATTGTTTAAAGACAGATAAATGCCCTAGTCATGCTCTGAGGAAAATAATTCCACAGCTTCTGGGACAGAGCCCAGGGATTTGTAGCTTTATTAAGTGTCTCAGGTGAGACTTTTGTAATCAGATGAATTTAGTAAGCAGTGACTTTAAAAAACCCTATGTAGTTCCTATTATTAAGTACATATGAAGTATCTTCAGCTTTTTTTAATCAATCTAAATTTTCATGCTGTTCTCTACTTGCTATTTCTCATGTAGATTAACTTTGCCTGCATATTAGCTTACTTTACTGAACATGCAAAACTAACCAAAATATACCGTTTGAAGGTCTCAATTCCACACACAGTGGACAAACCTGTGTTTTCTGATGAATACAAATTTAGAGACATTTAATAATGACAAGTTTTATTTTGCAAGAGGCTAATGTTAAAGGGTTGAGATAGTCACTGGAGAGTAGTAGGTTAAATTAAATGTTTTCATAGGGTGAAAGTATCAGAGCAAACACTCTGTACTTCCCTCTTCAGTTCTAATTCCGGGGGTCTTTTAGGATCTGTGCATTTATCATCTCTAAATTAAGAAGTGGGCAGAATTTAACTCATTGTAGAACAGAGACCACTGGGCCATTACCATTAAACTGGTGATACTCAGAGACAGAGATAAGAATGATGATATTAGCACATTCTTTACTCCACTTCACTGCTAGGAAGGTAAGAATTTTTTTATGTTTTGAATCCACAAATGTCTGGACTTCAAACTAGAGGATTGGTTATGTTAGTTTGCCTGACGGGACCATGTTCTCTCTACTTCCCTGATTCCTCCACACTGGGAGCTTTTCTGGTCCTAGAACATACCAAGCACTCTCCTACCTCAGGGCCTTTGCACTTATTCTTCCATCTGCCTATAACACTCATCCCATATATCTTCAATGCCTGATGCCTAACTTCTTTCAGGTCCCTGATCAGAGGTCATCTCATCCAAGAGGCCATCCATCCTTCACCACCTTACATAAAATAATTTCCATTATTCTCAGTCTTTTAGTCTGCTTTCTTTCCTTCATAGCACTTATCACCATCTAATTTATTATGTGTTAACTTGTTGGTTGATTTACAACATTTTCCCCAACTACCTTGTAAGCACCAAAAGGACAGGGACTTTTATTTATTTGCTAGTGAATCTCAATGCCAGGATCAATGCCCAGTGTATAGTGACAAGACATATTTGTGGAATACATGAATGGGTATTTGCAGATGTTTGAGGAAAATATGATTAATTCTTAATATTTGTACTTTAAAAAGACATCTTGTATAGCCAAATGGAATTAAATGTATGCATTCACAAAACCAAAGAATAGAAAATTTGATTAAAATGTTTCATCCTATTACTTGAAAGTGTATTCACATAAGATACCTATAACCTTGGGTAGAATAAAACACATGTAATGACTAAAAGTAATCGTCCTAGGCAAAAGTGAGGTAGGCAGGGAGAAAGGGAATTGACCTATTATGTATGATAAATACAGTATTGTTTTCTTTGTAACTTTTTTTAAAAGATTGATTTATTTATGCATACAAGAACTGGGGTGTAGGCCAGAGGTGTGGGGTGGTGAGAGGATTCACCAGAGACAGAGTGGGGAACAGAACAGGCAGATTGACTGAAGTACAATGCTGAGGGGAGCAGTGGCGAGGCAGGAGAGGTCTGATGCGCCATGTGGGTTAGCGCCCTTGTCAGGGATCCAACTCATGCTGGAGTAGCTGGCAATAGTTTGATAGCACTGTGACTATAACCCCTGTGTCACCAGCGAAGCCTGGTCATAAATCTTTACAAAATTTAAGAATAAATTTTAATTTATAGTCATAAAATTTAGTATGTGCAAACTCTCCTAAAAATATTTTGTTCTAATTAGCAATAATTGCATCAACATTGCAGAGCATAAAAAACTGAACATCCCAATTTGAAAAGTTCATAACTGAAAAAAAAAAAAAAAAAAAGATGCTCTTTCAGTCCAGACTTGCTAACTGGAATTATCTTCTTATTGCTATCCAAAAGATTACCTACACTTTGATGGGGTTACAGAAAAGTATTCCATGTGTATTCTTTCAGGATACTTCCAGAAAATACAGAGAGACCTGCTAGATAAATGTACCCTAAAGCTGATAAAAACTCCAGCTTCAGGACCCTTGCTTGCTTTAGCAGGAAGCCTCAGCAATTTGCTCACAAGTTCTTTTGCTTGCAGACCCCACCCCCACCCCACCTAAAACAATTGCATTAACTTCGGGCTCATAAAACCTGATGGCACCCCTAACAGTTCTCCATTAGAATATTAACATTAAGAAAACTAGGTTACAATTTGCCAAAATAGTCAAAAATCATTTATTTACTTCAAGCATTCTCAACAGACCAAGGTCCTAGGTAATAATTGTTTGTTTTACTTTTCCCAGGATACAAAATTAAGTCTTGGAAACCATGATAAAAACTGCTTTCATTAAATGTAAGTATACTTAATCCCACATAGTTATTACCCATAAAATAAGGTAAGGCCTTGTAGTGAAACCAAATGGCTAGTGCTTGGAACTCACTTTCAATTGTCCATATTGGTGCTAAATATAAACAGGTTACAATAAAAACCAATCCGTTTTCATTCTGAATTCATTAAGTCATATTCTATTACAAAACTAAGCAGCACAGTCAAATCTTAACTGTGATTTAATTAAGGAATCACAGTAAACCTTATCCTATATTCACTAGATTTGCGACCATTTTTGACACGATGATCAAAATAAACCCAAAAACCTTCTGTCACCTCGGTTTGGGGCTACTGAAGTTTTCAAACTCTAGCAGTGATTTCTTAAAGGCTTCAGAGAATTCGGGGTGGGAGTGGAGACACAATCATGCAATAATACACATTCTTATCCCCACCCCTACGCCTACCCTCTTCCCGTGTTGGCAACACTAGTTCTTTCCCTCCGGTGTGTAACACGCATTTAATTTTTCATTGGCGGGTAAAGTGGTACTAATAGCGGTAGATTTTTTTTTTTTTTTTTTTAAGGATTACAGCATGTGTTGTGATACGCCTACCCTACCAGCGGCTTTACTTTGCGGACGGTCCTTGCCCCCACCCCTGGACAGATCCTCGGGGCCTTTTGCTGCCCCCTCGGGGTTCGGCAACTTGGGACTGGTCCCGGGCCACTTCACTAAGAGAGGCGCCGGCAGCCCTCGCCTGGCGGAGACACCCTCAAGAAGGTCTCGTTCGGGTGACCACAACAACGGGTAAATAGTTACCAGGAAAAGCAAAAAGGTGGCCTCTACGCACTTCCAATACGATGCAGCCAGTTTCCAGCCCCGGACGCGGCCCAGAGGAGGGGGAAGGGAGTGTCGCCACCGAATCCCAAGAAAGGCCGCGGGACCCACCTCCGGCTCCCTCTGGCTCCCGCCCTCGGCCCCACCTCCCCCGGCGAGCACAAAGCCGCTCCGAAGGCGGAGGCCAGGCCTGCAGGGAGGCCGCCTGTACGAGACCGGACCGGGGCCCGGCGACCGCGCGTCAGGCCGCGCAGGCCGCCTCTCCCTGACTACTGCAGTTTCCGTCCGGGACAAGAAAGACGCGCTCCTTGTGCGCCCTTGAGGCCCGAAAGCCTGGGCCCATCCCCTTGGGCCCCCTGCCTTTCCACCCGCGAGTTCCCCGAGGCCCGGCGGGACCCACGCAGTCCCGCTAGCCACGCCCGAGGTGGCGGCCTCCCGCGTGGAGCGCCTGGGCTGGGCCGGCGGCCGAGGGGCCTTCAGCTTCGCGGGGACGTGCTGAAGCAGTCCGGACGTGGGTGGATCGATAAGTCTCAGGCTCCCCTTTCCGCCCTCCAGAGGAGCAAAGTCGGGGCTTCAAATCAGTTCCCCTCACTTCCGAAAGGCCCTGTCCTCTTGCACCTGCATAAGGTGGCGGCAGACGAAGGGAGTTGGGAGTAGAGGAGGATGGGGGTGGGGGATGGCGCCGGGTGACCCCTGAGACCCTGGCCGCGGCGGGGCCTAGCCTCCCGTCGGGGGCGCACAGGCTGGCGCTTATACACGCACACTCGCCGGCCCTAGTGCGGGAAGATGGCCGTTTCGGCTTCAGTATAAAGGCTCTTTGTTGCACTCACACAAAAGCAGCCAAGACCCGCTTTCCAGCAGGCCGTTTGGACAAATCGAAGGAACTCAACTGAATTTCCAAATGGCCCCAGTAGTCTGAAGCGGTGGGAGCAACTGAAAGGGAGAGGGAATAACAGGCCTCCCCGCCCTCATTTCCAAAACCTCTGTCAGTACCCGAGTATTCGTCCTGGGAGACCGGAGCTGAGCTCGTTCCGTTCGTAAGGGAGGACGAAAAGAGGAAAACCCACTTTTACCATCAAGGCCCACAGGGGATATTAAACATTCACATTCTTGTAGAGTTTCTTCCCTTAACTAGGGTAGAAACATTATCTGTAAAAGTTTGAATACACCAAAAAGAAAAAGAAAAAAAAAGAAAGAAAAAATATCAACAATAGCAACTTTAAAAAAAAAAAAACATAACAAACCAGTTGCCATCAGCCCAAAGTGGTAGTAGCAGCAGCCGGCGCGTGTGATCCACTTACTTGTCCGACTCTTGTGACATTTTTGATCCAATGAACTCGCTCCCCTTTTCCTGGAGCCTCAGCCTCTGGTGAAACTGGACTTTCAAGTCTGTGCAGGTGAAGGTGTGTGAGAGCGCCCGAGATGGCAGAACAAGAGCTACAGGTAATTCTGCTTTTCCGTCCCCCCTCACCACTCTCGCTCGCTCGCCCTCTCGCGCCCTCACCTAGCCGGAAAGGTGGGATGGGGGGGGCCCTCACATGGGGCCCGAGCTCGGAGGCGGCCGGGCGGCGCGGAGTCCTCCGGGTTGCTGGCAATGGGCAGGCACAGAGCAGAAAGTGGCGGACTTGGGCGGCCACAGGTAACTTTCTCGCAAGGAGCTGAATTCTTTCACTAAAGGGTACAAGCCCGAGGGACGAGCTGCACGGTGATTGGCTGTGGGGCTCCCTCAGGTGAGCTGCCATTGGCAGAGGCGCACTCAGGTAAGGCCCTTCTCCAAGTGCAGGTAACTCACTCCGAAGTTTACCTGAGTGGACCGGCAGCACGTTTGCACCTCTGCGGCGGCCCGTGGAAGCTGAGGGTCAGTGCTTTGGGGAGACTTCTTCACGCTACGTTTTCCTTCTTCCCGGAGCCCGTCCGGGAGTGGGGGTGGGGAGACCCGAAAGGAGGAAAGGAACCGGTGGAAAAAGGCAACACCTGCAACCACTAGGGATTGTGGGTTGAACGGAAGGACGAACGAGGGCTGAACTCAGGTATCCCAAGCCAACCGGAATCAAATGCTCAGCACAACCACGAGGCATTTAATACCCACATTAATAGGACTGTTTGACAGTGTCAGAAAAGTACGGGAATGAAGTTTACTTTGTGCGCAAAAGGTAGGGGGTGGGGAGGGTGGGCACACAAAGATTGCTGGGTCTGTTGCGTAATTGCATTTTTAACATTCTTATCCATGACAAATACTTTTCGTGCCCCGATGTGTAAAAGATACCAGGTGGATTACAGATTTTCCTGTAGGTGCGCATCCTTCCATGAGTTGGGAAAATGGGGAGTGGGGGCTGGGGTGAGTTGGCACGGTTTTGATGTCGTGAGATTTGAATAGACTGTAAGGTGGCCCAGACGCACCCCTTCCATCCCAACACTGCAGCACGGGATTCCAGAGCAAACAAGTACTTAATCTGTTTCATAAACCTGTTGTCATTCGACGTTTCTAGGCAGGCATCAACATTTACATTGTAATTCAATAGAAGCAGCAACTACAAAGGTGCTTTATCCCTCCAGCTTAATATGGTTGCTACGGAAACAATTCAGGATGAAACTGACTTTTTTGTGGTTCCTTTTCTCTTGGTTGCAAACAACACGAATTAGCAAAGGTGTAATTTATAACCACTGCTCCTAAAGAGTGTTTGTGGAAGTTCTGACAGGACTCTAGCCCATACATATGAATTGTAGCCTAAAGAAGGAGGGCATGAAAAGCTCACTATATTTTATTTCAAGTTGTATCAAGTTGCTGGAGTTGATACAACTTCTATTTTAATTTTTATGGATCAGATATTTCCTGGAAATTACCTTATGAGACAAGGCATAGCTGGTCCATGTTTTCACTTCAGCAAATGTATTTCAAAATTTTATCCTTAGTTTGTAGAGACGAAAAGCACACTCACTTTTTAAAGATCATATTTTAAGATAATACAGTACTCACCTCTCCTCTACCATCCTCACCCCTTTCTAGAGGCAGTTACATTCCACCTTTAGCTGTCTCACTGTCATTTACATCCCTCTTTCTAAACAATTTACACAGCTCTCTTAATTTAGCAATGTAGATGTTGTGCTTTCACCACCTGTTGCCTTGGGTAAGGATTTAGCTCTGTACAAGCCACCCAGTTTTCCCTTCCATCTTCTCTGACATAGCTCTTTTTCAGGGGTAGTGTGTGATCAGTGACTATAAATACCTTTCACAACAGAGACAACTAGTATGGTTGTTTCCCTTTTATATTTACTTTTATAAAAGCTTTTATCTATGTAGTTTGTTTATTATGGACCCATCCTGATATTTTTCTATAACACACCTATCAAATGATTATCAACTTTATTTTTCAAATGATCAATCAATTCCATTTCCCCCCTGGAAAAATTCCTGCAAAAAGTCTTCTGTCCTCCTGTTGCAATGGACATGACTTCCTCTCTGGACCTAATGCTCAGTTGTCTTAATTGTCCTAATTCTCAGGCATCCTAGAATACTCCATCTCCAGAGTATTAACTCCATTTCTTTATCCCGTGCCTTCTTTTTTGACTACTGCTATTTTGGCTGGTTCTATTAGTGAAGAATGGGGTTCTCATGGACCATTTAAAATTGTCAGTCACGAATTTACCTCCATTACCCAATTGTTTTCCAAGGCAGTGTTCCATTAACAGCCCAAAAGGAATATAAAAAGTAAAACCTTAAATGTCTAAAATGGGGTATGCAACCCCAACTTTTGATGGAGAGTTTGACCAAATGTAGAATTATTAAATTGAAGTTTTTCATTCATAAGTTCATAAAAATTGCTTTTTAACTTTTTTAGCATCCAGTATTGCTGCTGAGAATTCCAGTGCCATCCCGTTTCCCATTCCTTTATGACAGAATTTTTCATTTCTTTATGGACACTTGTAGAATAATCTCTTTACCACTAATATTCTGAAATTTCATAATTATTGAAATTGCATCATATGGGATGTTTTCAGTAGATGTCTGCAAACCTTTGACTCTTCGTTCATACTTAAGAGTGGGGTAATAACACCCCACCAGAAACTCTGTGTGAAAGAGTGGGAGTGAGTGTGCTTGTTCACTAGGGGGTTTGCTCTGTGGTGATCAGGTGAAAGCTCATCTTTCCATAGGAGCTCCCAAAGGTCAGAAACTAGAGGTATTTTCTTTTGGGCTGCTTAGTTTCTCAAGAGAAATATCTGCCATCTTTTGCTTGAGGGGAAATTCACCTGGCTGTCGATATTTTGGAAGCAGTTCAGGGAAAGAGGTCCAGTGAGTCACTGCTTAGTATGCAGTCTTTCTTGTTCTTTGCTTTCTTGTAGGTGCCTATTCCAGCCTCTTCTCTCTGTGTTGCGTACAACCTCTCTCCTCTTCCTCCTGCTGGAGGTGTAATGGCCTAGCTGTGCAGAGTGCAACAGGCAACCCAAGAATCAAACCACCCCCAAATGCCCATATTCATTCACCCCTCTGCCTCTCACTCTCCTTCACTTCTGGTATCCTGGGTCCTCTCCTCCACATTTCCCACTGATGATTGCTGATATCTCCAAGAGCCAGACCACTCTAGGATTTTGTAAGGTAATTGGTTTTCATACTGACCCCTCAGGTGACATTAGAATATCACTTCTGGGCTTCCCTGGTGGTGCAAGGGGTTAGGTCTCAGCACTGTGAAGCTATCAGCAGCCACTGCAGCATGAGTCGATCCCTGGCCAGGGAGCTTCCCACATGGCCTATGTCACAGCAGACCTCTCCTGTCTGGTCTGCTGCTCCCCTCAGCAGTGTATTTCAGTCAGTCCACCTGTTCTGCTCCCTACTGTGTCTCTGGTGAATCTTCTCATTCTCCCCACCCACCCCCCCACCTCTGGCTTACACCGCAGTTCTTGTATGCATAAATAAATAAATCTTTTTTAAAAAGTCACTTCTGCACTTTTGTTAAACAGTTTTCACTCTTCCATTCATCCTGTATTACAGAATTATGTGAAATATATATTTTGCACATGACCTCTCCCTGATCCTCTTTATTTCTATAGATCCTACAGGTTCTTTTAGTGTTCTTTTCAGGAGACAGTAAAGAGAAACAAGTGTGGATAGGTCTGTCATCTTTAATTTGAAGCCATTCCCAAAATTATACAAAAGTTTTTACCAGTTGCCACATTTTGTGCAAACAAATCCAGCGCTTTTGCTCAAATCTTTCCTTTTATTGGTTTATAATAGTCAAGATTTCTTTCTTCCTCTCTACATCTAATAACTCAGCTTTGATTAGATGGTTTAGTATTCCTTAATTAACTAACTACTTCTATTTTGACTGGTTAGAATAGTGAAGAAGGTTCTTATGATCTATTTTATATGTCATGATCCATT
Source organism: Scalopus aquaticus (assembly GCA_004024925.1). NCBI lineage: Eukaryota > Metazoa > Chordata > Mammalia > Eulipotyphla > Talpidae > Scalopus > Scalopus aquaticus. The sequence continues at coordinate 74,262 of PVIJ01004312.1, forward strand.
TTATATGTCAACCATGAAATTACCTCCATGAATAAATGTAAACATTTCTGCCACACCCATCATGAGAATATACTATTGTCTCTCCAAATATCTTTCTCTGTAAACACTTAAGTAAAGCTATGGTTCCCAAAGTGGGGGCCATCAACATCAAATCCCCTAAGAACATGGGTATTCACCAACTCACTCCAAACTTGCTGCAACAAAAGCTCAAGTTGGTGAATAGTAGCCTGTTTATCTAACAAGCTCTTCAAGTGGATCTGATGTATGTAAACCAGACAATATCCTGAAGTACCACCTCCGAGCCCGTGGGCGGCATCATCCTAAATTAGGCTAGACATAGAGCTTTCTAACAAGTTTCAACAACTCTGGGGTAAGTAGTAGATTTTACCTGTTGGATTGCTTCATTCTCAACCCAGTAATTGTCCATATAATGGTTGACCACTGTCCATATTTGGGGCAGTGATGTCATAAAAATGAGCCTTGAATCTGCCACAGTATTCATCTTAGACTCGGACTTCAAGCAGTTTAGAATTTGGTGGTCATCTTAGGTGGCAGCAACAAAGTAAATATATGAAAGCTAATGACACAGTTTTTAGACTAAATTATTCATGTGATTTGTTTTAATTAAATTCCAGGGAAGAAAAATAGTATTGTTTTCTTCCATTATCAGTTTAGCCTTTAATATCTACTAGGATAGCTAATCCTATTTTCCTAAAGTAAAAAGCATAATATTTGATACCAAATTGTTGTTTTACTACGGTGAATCTTTTACAGTGAGTCTTGGGGAGGACACCTCTTCTGTGGCATCTGGATAGAAATATCAAGCATTGAAGGGCTGCAGATCAAGTCAAACAAGTCTACTTCTTATTCATCTGCCACACACTGTCATTCACGGCAATATGACAGTAGGCCTGTCACTGAGCATTGTCACTAGGTTGTTTTACACTATTAAAAACACTAAGTTGTTCGACTAGCTTTTACTCCAAAAAAGATACGTTGGGAAGAATGAGATATACCTGGATGTCTGAATTGAAATCAGCATAGAAATGTATAACTTAATCAACTGAGCACTAAATAGCTATTTCCTTGCAGTTTGGGGCCCTCTTGTTCACAGCTGCGTGGATCTGCATATTTGCATCATCACTTACGGATTCCATAAAGGCTCTTAAACTAACAATGCGGAATTCAGCTGGCAGCCTGCTGAAGTTTATGTATTTCCTTCAGGAGAGCAAATGGGTCAGCCACTGGCAACTTCAATAGGAAGCGTGTTAAAACACCATTCATTGAATACATGTCTTTATCACTATTTCTTCCTGAAGTCCCACTGATAAATAAGAGAGGAGATAGAAAGTTAAAGACGACAACAAAACTTGAAAAGTGGAAGTGACTAAAGGAGTAGGAACTGATTTAACCGAGCTGAGAAAGTTGAACCTTACCGTCTATACACTCTGAGTATCAATTCTGCTCAGCCTGTAGAGCCTCAGAAAGACATAGAAAATCAAGTATCCAGTTATCATTGGAGTTGGGAGTGAGTAGCCTGGCTGAAACCAGGTGGATTGATTTTAAAATCTTGATTCAAAGCTGTTAGACCATTAGTCCCCACCTCCATCCAGCCAAATCAAGCTCCCAACTATACTGGATTGCAAGGGCTGTCACAGCCCACTGCCAGAGACCATGTGGTTTTAATCAATAGGAGTTTATTTCCTTATAGTTCCAAAGACTAGAAGTGCAAGATCAAGTTTTCAGTAGGATTAGTTCCATTTTGAAGCCTCCCTCCTTGACTTGTAGGTGGCCCATAAGGTCTTTTCACTGTAAGCACGCACCTTTGTGTACCAATCTCTTCTTAAAGAACCCTAGTTACTTTGAGTCAGGGGCCACTCATATGATCTCATTTTCTCTTAATTGCCTCTTTAAAAGTCCTATCCCTAAATGCCACCATATTCTAGGTTACTGGGGTTAGAGCTACAAAATACGAATTTAGGGGAAATTCAATTCAGCCCTTAACACCATCTCTCCCCTATGCTAACAGCAGAAGTATATTCTAACCAAACTGAACCAGGAAGACTTCAGGCTTGGCTACATGGAGGGAACCATCCTGAGTGAGACACCGGAATTATAACAGAGATTAAGTGAAAGGTCATAAGCTAATTAGTAAAATGTTGTCTCCTAGTTACCTCCCCCCAACTCAGTGAGCCAAGAGTCAAGTTTATACTTTACCACCCATTCATCTCCCCTAAGGTAGGAGATCAGAGGATCTTTCTTTGGGTAAATTATAAGGAAGGGAAAAGATCTACAGATACTGTCATGTGGGTGTTCTGCTTTCAGAAAGAATGAGAGAGGGAAGGAAGAAAGGGAGAGAAGGAAGGAAGAAAGGCTCTACTAACTTTGCTTTCAACAAAGTCCATCAGTCAGCAAGTCTGACCATCACATAGAGAACTTCTAATAAACGTTTTATGCCCCACTTTCAAATAAGGTCATATTTGCCCCTGACATAAGGTCAGGGATCACCAGACATTTGAGGAAAGCCTCCAAAATGAAGTGTAAAGACCAGAACCAAATTTTAATTAAAGACAATGATTTTAAGAAAAATAGTACAGGGATGGAGTAAGATTATATGATTAATTTACAAGAAGTTATCATATCCATGAAACCAGAACAAGAAAATTGCAGGATAAATCCAGAACTTACTATATTATTAGCAGGTGTTTTGGAAAGAGAGGATGGGAAAAAATCATACGTAGACAATAGAGAAAAGATAAAATACAAATTTTAAGAACTCAAGTGTTATGAGTTGAGATGACCCATCTAATGCTCAGCACAATGAATTCTAGTTGATATAAATTGAAGTGATTATCATTAAATTTCTGGGCTGACCTTTCCAGAGAGTAAAAATAAAATGAAATGAGTAAATAAAAATTGCTCAGACACACAGGATCAAAAATCAGAGTGTATTAGCTCTCAACATTGCCAGCTTAAAGATGTTAGAAAGCAATGTCTTTAACGACTGAATTTTATGCTAAGGCAAGTTATCAATAAAGTTTAAAAACAGAATAATAAAATTCAATTTCAGAAATATAAAAAATTACCAAGATTTGCCTCTCATGTACCCTTTCTCAAAAAGATAGCAGGTGATGTGCTTTATTAAGACTGGAGTTTGGGCCTTGCTGGTGGCACAGTGGTTAAAGACACAGAACTATCAAGCTATCAACAGCCACTGTGGCATGAGTTCAATCCCCAGCCAGGGAGCTAATCCACATGGCTCAGCAGACCTGTCTCACCCGCTGCTCCCCTCAGCAGTATATTTCAGTAGATCCGCCTGTTCTGCTCGCCACTCTGTCTCTGGTGAATCCTCTCACCCCAGCACCCCTGGCCCACACACCAGTTCTTGTATGCATAAATAAATAAAGTAAATCTTAAAAAAAAAAAAAGGCATTGGAGATTAAGAACCAAGAAAGAAATAGTCTCAACTCTCAGAAAACAGGAGAGAGAACAAAAGAGTAAGTCAGAGGAGGATGACCTTATAGCAGGTTTGTAGAGCAGCTAGACTCTTTCAAAGGAGGCCTCTGGTTCAGGAGTGGGAGTGGAATCCAACTATTAAATTTAACATTGTGGAAAACTTTATTGAGAAATACATTTTATATTGAGTCACACACTACATGCTTCTTTGACATTATGTAAAATTTTAGCAATAAGTACAGAGAAAACTAAGTAAATGTTTAGCATTCAGTAACTCCAGGTGGAGTGGATTTTACAAGAATAGAAATGTAATCCTATCAATCTTAGTATGTAATTGCCTCAATAGTAGATCATATTCATATGATCATCATCATAGAATTATTACATGATTATGTACTGGTGTAAACCTCAACTGGGAAGGTGGAAGAGAAGTGACTAGCATGTGGGTGAGGAGGCAGGAGAAGGTGAGCAAAAGAGTTCAAACATCATCTGCTGCAACAGTCAGTGGTGTTCCTAGAACTCATAAATCCTGAGCTAGCAAGAAAACCATTACCTAGGAATGATTTGGGCTGCTGGTAACATCAGGCTAGTGATGTTACTAGAAAAGTTACTAGAAAAGTAACATTTTAGTCTTTCTCACTTAAAATAATGATCTGAAAATTCACAGGCTTTTGCTTTGGTGCTCTTCTGGCATCTCTGAGATCCTCTTGGCCTTATTCTTGTGGGCACAAGATGATCCCTTTAACTTTACATCTGCGTTTAAGGCAGAAAGTAGGAGGAGTGTGCGGTGCTCCTGTCAACTGTGTCATTTATCAGGAGAGCAATGCCAGCATGGACTTAAGAAGCCTCCCCTGGGCCTTTCACCGTGGGTACCATGGGCCAGGATTAGTTCACACCATCACCCCATCTGCACAGGTGGCTGGAAAAGTAGACACCTGACTTTTTCAAACCCTGAAGTAAAAGCAGACAAGAAATAATAAAATGGAAGAATTGTGGATTAACCAATGAGAATATTACTTAGAAACATGGATGTAAATGCTAGTGTTTTGAAACGAAAGCTCCAATAATGAAAATGAGTTGCTTCTTAGGAAAGGGATTAGAAAATTGGGAGGAATGAGGCACGGAATGTTGTTTTTCAAGAATACTAATAGTCTTAAATTACTGCTCAACATGCTAATTGACTTTTAAAACCATGTATATAATTTCATACATATATATAATATATATATACACACATCAAAATTAATTCTAAATATAAAAATACAAATTGCAAATTGATCTTGTTCCCTTTCACTTGGGGTCTTTGCATTTATTCTATTGCCCTCAAGCTCCTGGCTCTCTTTTCTTCCTGCTTTAAACTAGATCCTAGCCTGCCCTCAGATCAGTGCTTGATCATCGCAGCCTCTGGTAAGCCTCTTTAACTCGCCCAGAGTAAGGACAGGTATGTTGGGAAGGCATGTTTCTCCATTCTGTAAAACGGAGCAGCAGGTTCCTTTCCTTGTCAGCACTTACCACAGGTCTAAGTCCACATTTGCTTGTGTTTCATCATTGACCATCTCCCTCCACTCTAAGCCCTATGAAGGTGGAGATGATGCCTGTTCTTGGCTCAGTGTTGTCTGCCCAGTAAGACCACAGTACCTAGCACTCCATACATGTTTGATGAATGAGTAAATGGTAAATACTCTGAATCACGGGCATCCTAACCATTCTACAACTATTGTTGAGGAACACCCATTGACATGATGAAATTGAGCGACTTCATCAACACCATTAAGTAAATGAGTTCCATAAGCATTTATGGAGCACATTCTACATTCCACGTGCTGAACTGGATTCTCCATTTGTTTCAATAGTACTCAATGATAAATATAGCAGGTATGGCAAATACAGCAGGTAAGAATGCTTTCAGCAGCAAGCCAAAAAGCAGCAAGCAAGGAGGGGCTTTGCCCAAGACTGGTTAATTTCTCTTGCCCAAGACTGGTTAAATCGGGGAACTAGAAGAAGGGAAGGTTATCGCTGGCATTAAGACAGCAACTCCAAAACTCAGAGTTCTGAGTGAGTGTCTTTTCGTATTTCTCTCTCACACAGTAAAAAGTATCATGTCCTTATACAACCAAGTTGAAAAACAGGAAGAAGGTGGATGGGGTGCTCAACTTAGGAATAAAATCTTCCCAGAAATCTGTATCAGACTCCCCCCTATATTCCATTGGCCAGACTGGGCCACAGGACCAGATTAGATCAGGAGCTAGATACACTTCAGATGAAATCAGGTTATCTCCACTCCATTTTGAGCAATCAAGATTATGTTAGCAAAAAAGAAGTGGAAGACAGGCATTTGGTTAAAAAAAAAAAGTACTGATACTACAATATTAATAGCTTCATAATACAGATGATAATTTTGACCTTCATTTTACATAATGTAAGCAGCAGATCTGGGATTCAACTCCAGATCAGCTTTATTTCAAAGCCTGCACCATGCCTCCTCCTAGCCTTGAATGTGATGCTCTTTCTGTGTCAGATTTAGTCAGGAATGGCGTCACAGGAGAAAAATAATTTGGGCAAGGTGTTGAAGGAAATAATACAGATTGGGTTATTGGTGAGAATGAGAGGATGGTTTTAGGGTATTATATTAATACCACCCTCTTCATTTTCTCTCTTTTGTAAAAATGCTCTGTCTGTATTATACCAATCATCACAGCCTTTCTCCCTATTTGAAGGATTATTATTGCTTTGATGCTCTAAATGAACTATAAATAAACCAAGAAGAGATGACATTTACCCAAGGAAAAATGCCAAAATGAGAACCCAGAGACCAGGGCTGGGGCTACAGCAGAACAGAATGTTCTCTCTGAGAATTTTAATGAAGCATACTCATTGTTGATGCTTCAACATATTCTTGAAAATCTCTCAACCTGAAAAAACATCTTCAAATAACCTAATATCGTTAAGACTACCCTTTCCCTGTTTGAGAATCTTCTGCTATTCTTCAGCACACATAGGGAAACCTAATGTATGAACCATGACATTCGATACATTCCTCAGTCTACGCCAATTGCCTGAATGCATCCTCACTGGTCTTCCCCCCAATGTGACCTGATGGGATATAGTCTGATGTGGGGTCTGTAGGGCTACAGACTGGAGGGAACTGTCTTTGTCTAAGGCCTGGATGCCCCACTCCAATCACGAATATAAGCAGAGTTATAAGCCACACATATAAACTGGGAGGCAGATCAAAAATGCCAAAAAGCCATTTGGAGGGAAGTAAAGTGGGACAGAAGGAGAGATTAAAACCAAGCCATGGATTCCTAAGATATCGATCCAGGTGACAGGACAAACTGAAAGCCAGTTGGGAGCATTCAGATTCAGCCATTAAACTATCTAGGACAGGGCCTCCCTGATGGCGCAAGGGGTTAAGTCTCAGCACTATGAAGCTATTGGCAGCCACTGCAGAACAAGTTCGATCACTGGCCAGGGAGATTCCCAAATGGCGCAGCAGACCTCTCCTGCCTCACCCCATTGCTCCCCTCAGCAGCATATTTCAGTCAGTCTGCCTGTTCTGCTCCCCACTCTGGTGAATCCTCTCTCCCACCACACCTCTGGTCTACACCCCAGCTCTTGTGTGCTTAAATAAATAAATCTTAAAAATATATATCTGGGACAATCGTCTCTGGCATTTGCTGATGGTAATGATTTGTCTTTATTATTTATCAGACTCTTGATACCAGTCCCTCCAAATCATCTGATGTCAGCATGTAGTTCTTTCAGAGTGTCCTGACAGAAAGCCCTGGTCTTATCCAGGGTGATCTGGAGACAGTAGGCAAAACTTTGTGGCACATGTTGGTCCATGCCCTTCTCAGTATACTAGGATTTGGAGACAACCAGAGCACAGTACATTTTTCACTGTACTTTTCCCATCTCCAGTTGCAGAGCCACAACTAGATATATGCGTGCAGAAAGGTGTGGGGGTGACTGAATTCAGGTGGTCCAGCCCAGGAGGACGGGAACAGTCTTGGACTTGGGCACTGGAGACTTTGAGGTCATGACTGGTCCCCAAGTAAGTTTTCAAGGTGAGAAGAGGGTAAATTTGCCAGGAAGAGAGCTCTAGATCATTGCCCAATTCAAATGTACTCCCCAATCCCTAGGGCCAGTTGGTATAAGTCATCAGAAGCTTCTTGAAAATCTGAGTGGCCTATAACCCCTTCTGGTTTTTTGTAGGATACTGTAAATGTAGGGCCTGGCTATGCAAAGTGTAGCTAAAGGCCAGTGATATTGGAATAACTTATGAACATGGAAGAAACATAGGATATCAGACCTCCTGAATTTAATCTGCATTTTAACAAGATTGATATGTACATCAAGGTTTAAGAAGCACTTGTCTAGGGCATGAAAACATAGCCATGAGCAGATGTCATATCTCCTGGGGTTTTAGGGCAAAGAAATAAAAGAAATTTCCATGAGCAAATTGTAACCAGTGATGAGATCTGTTGTTATAGCAGAGATCCATCTTCAAAACTCACTTGGGCTTATCAATGGCTGAAACTAATATGATGAATGGTTAGTGAGGAACTTTCGAATGAGCTATTAGGTTGTCACTACCTATATCCATTGATCAATCTTAGCATCATTAAAAGTAGAATGGGCAACAAAGTCAATGATACCTCCTTTGAGGTGTTATTACCTAAAAAAGAAACTGAATCTGATCAAGCCTCCAGAGCTAATCTTAATAACTGGAAATAAGGAAAATAGGGAAACAACTTGTACACACACCAGAGCCAAACAGATCTAGAATATTGGGAAGTCTCCAGGAAACTTAGTTACTGCAACACAAGAAAGGCATGAAAAGCAATCAACTATGGGATGGAAAAGGGAGGTATCTACATTAAAATAATTTAAAAGTAAAACAACCAAATGTAATTTGTAGGCCTGGTTTGAATCTTGAACTTTAAACAACTAATTGTTAAAAGACATTTTTGAGACAACTGGAGAAATTTGATAAGGAGCTGAACATTAGGTGGTAGCAAAGATTTTATTATTGATTTTGTTGAATATGACAGCAGCATGGTAGCCATATATAAAAAGGTTCACATTTTTAAGAAATGTATATGGTAACATGTAGAGGTATAATGACATCTGATATTTGCTTTAAAATAATTTAACAAAAGAGGGGAAGACTATATAAGGCAAATGTGGCAAACTCTTTTATAATTGTTAAATTTGGGTGGAGGGGTATATGAAGATTCATTGTATTGTCTGCTTATTCATTGTATTTTTAACAAGCTTTTTTTTAAAAAAGAAAAATCCAGAACTCAGTATCCATATTTATCTAGTCAGTAGGCTATATATAGGGAAGGGAGAGGACAGGTGGGAGTGGGTATGAAGGGTTTTAGATAAGACTTTTAAGAATGATAATGTGGAACCAGCTGCACTCTCCACTGGAGAATGTGGGGGTAGGGGAGATGCACTCCTTTTGAAAATATGAAATTTAAACAAAATCTTGAAGCACTTCCCTGGGAGCCAGTGAGGACTAAGCTGAAGTTCCTGAGGACCAGGTTTACAACAGAGAATTCCTTTTCCCAAATTACCAGGTGATATTCAACCACAAAAGCAAAGAAAGTGGGCTAGGAAACAGGTGCTCCAAAGTCAGTTAGATCTGCCCAAACAAAGGAGTCTCAGGAATTATCTGGGACAGATTCATGGTCAGGCCCAGGAGTCAGAGGTGAGGAGAATGAACACCTAAGTCTTGGGGATAATGAGGCTGGCCCACAGAGAACCACTGGGGCTCTAAACCCAAGTGTGCATTAGAATCCCCACAGGAGTCTATTATTAACCTAGATTCCCTGGCCCAATCTCTGATATAGTGAATCAGAATCCCTAGAGTCGAGATTTGGGAGTCGATATATTTAACATGCCCTTTCATCTCTGCAGGAATTATTACCGTGCCAAGAACCACTACCAAGACCAGAAGCACCCAGAAGCCACCAACCCAGGCTTCCTTTTGGAATCTACTCCTTCCCTGGGCCAGCTGGTGCATGGCTCATATACTGCTCATCCAAGCTCAAAGGGTCAAGAGCAAAAAAGATATCAACCTGCTTTTATCTGTCTTACCTCCGAACGTTCTCCTTCATCAACTCTCTGCACCAGGCAAACTGCTCTGCACGTTGTATTTTAAATACTCATTATATTTTCCAGCTGGTATTGAAGCCATTTAACTTAAATGACTTAAAACTGGTGAAGGAATGAAGTGAGAGGAAGATGGGGGAAGAAAGGTGATTGCTTTTTATTCTAAAGATTTTAGAGAAATAGGCTTCTTTCTCTTATGACCGGCATCATAATTATTCAAAAAAAAGGACCCACAGAAATTATCCCAGAATCCCAGACTTAATTTTGCTTTTTCTTTCTGTCAGATGTCACCATGTATTTTCTATAACAAAGTCAAAGCTGCCTGTAATTTCGTGATATGTAAGGTATTATTAGGTAATCCTCTGATTTAAAGGTGCCTTTGCCATTTCAACCATGCATAAAAAGCAATGTTAGTTCTACTTACATTTTTTAAATATAGCTCAGCCTTAAAAAAAAAAGAAGCAACGGTGTACTGGTTACCTATTGCTGTGTAAAAAACTACCCACAAAATTTAGCAGCTTAAAACAGCAAACATTTATTATCTCACCAGTTTCGGAAAGCCAGAAGTAGACCTACTGGGTGGTTCTGGCTCAGGGTGGCTCATGAGGCTGTGGTCAAGCTGTCAGCTGGGTCTGTGGTCCCCTGAGGGCCTGCGGCTCTCCTTCCAGCTCATGCATGTGGTTATCAATGGACTATTGAATGGAGGGCTCATTTACTTGCCACATGAGTCTCTCCACAGAAATGTCTCAATATCCTCAAGAAATGACAGTGGCTTCCCCTACAGCAAGTGACAAAGAGAACCAAAGAGCATCAGATCAAATGCTGAGAGTGTCCACTCCCCTGATAACCTAACTTTGGAAGTGACGTGTGGTCCCATCTGGTTGGCACACAAATCAATCTTGGTGTGAATATCAGGAGGTGAGAGATTTGGAGCCATCTTGGAAGCTGCCTACCTCGTATGGGTACTTTTCAAAGAAAGGCCTGCACACTGATGGACAGCCTAGACTTACACAACTTCAGTTATGACAGAGCTATGGCAAAGTCGTGGGGACAGGACCGTGTTTTTATTAAGCGACTCTGGGTCAAAAGAACATCCGAAGGAAAGAAGGAAGGAAGGAAGCAAGAAAAGAAGGTGAGAAAGGAAGGAACTTGACTTCTGTCTCACAAAGAACAAGTTAATTCCAGGTGGATTGTAATTTTAAATATTGAGCAGTAAATCTTCCAGAAGATAACAGAAAAATATCTTTATCACCTTAGGATAGTCAAAAATGTCTTTAAAAGAGTAAAATAAACAATTGATAAATTGGGCTACAATAAAAATTAAGAGCTTCTACATTAATAAAAGAGGACAAAGAAATCCACACAGCAGGGGAGACTATTTTTCAACACATAAATGGAAATGGATTCATAGCCAGAGCATATTCTTAAAAGATGGCAAGATACAAATATAAAAGAAAATCCAATGGAAAAATGGGTCAAAAGACTTGAGCAACAGTGGAGATTCAAATAATTAATAAACACAAAAATGTATTCTAAAAGAAGCAAAACTGATTTTTAATACAACTTATTAAAATAAAAGGTTCATAAAAATATACGTGAGAAGATATTATGTAATATAGCATCTCAGAATTTTAAGTTTTACAGAAGCACTTGAAGTCTCATCATTCTCTTATAAAGTCTCATTAAAGTGGCTTTGTCTTGAATTCTTTAATGATTATGTCTTCTCCGCAATAAATAAAATCCTTTCCTGTTTTTCCTGGCTGTTAGAGTTTATCCCAGACACTTTGCCTTCTAGTTTAATTAATTGTATCTTTCATGTTTCAACTGTCCCTCCATTGGTAGAAATTTACCTACCAATCTACAGAAGCTCAACTGAAGCTAAATTTTCTGATGCAGCAAGAATGAGAAGATTAGAAGGAAAAGTCAGGGAAAGAAAAAGTCCAAGAGTAGAATCCGCCTGCTAGAATCTGGGAGAAAGCTCCCGTGAGTCATCAGCTGCCTAGGTTGCCCCCAGCAAAATGCAAAATGGGTTCTGAGCCTGGCTCTGGCCACCATCCCTACCCCCTTCATACCGGCATCTCAGTTTTTTGAAGAGAAGACAGCCTCCCCCTAAGAAAGTCCCCCAAACACCTTAGAAGCCTCCCTATTGTCTCTGATGACAGGAAAGCTGGCAGCCCTGGGGAGAAGTGTGCCACACCTAGTGTGCTCAGTGATTTTTTTTTAAATTGAAGCAGTATTTTTTACTGTGAAAAAAGATTTTAAAGTGAAATTTCACAGGTAAATCAGACTTCAGTGTCATTTTAAAAAACCAGATGACCAGCAGCCTGCTAGCCTGGACCCACTCTACACTAAGGGCCTCTGAAGACGCGCCTCTCCTGTCTGCTCAGCCCCACCACACCCTACAGCACCCCCCCACCCCAATCCTGGGCTGGGACTAGTTGCTATTTCTGATCACTCTTCTACTATTTTTCTAATTTTATTTTGCTCCTATGCCTTTATCATACATGGAGGAAAAATTCATTTAGACTTAGTGGACTAAGAAAGTCCGCTATTTTAAGAAATTTGTGAGTCTGTTTTTCTATGGAAATAAAGAATGTCAATGGCTTTATTGTACAAAGAATGACTGCATAAAAACTGTAATAAGAATTCCGGTAGATGAGACAATGCGGGATGAAAACAGAAAACGGAAAAGAAAAGATAGACATTTCAAATGCTTGTTTTTACATGTGAATAAAGTTACTAAAATTGCTGCCAAATGCAGTTATGAATTGGGTATCAGGGCATTTAAACCTTTAACAGATGATGGGTTTATAAATGTGTCTATTGACTAGAGCAAAATATATCTTCCCTAACGAGCATTTGGGAAACGCTGGAACACAGTATGTCAAAGACAGGACTGGAAAAATTAAAGGAACAGTTTTTTGGGTCTCCAAAAAGGCCCCTAGCTAATTACACTCCTTTCCCCACCTAGGTTTTAAACAAGGTGAAAAATAGGGATTAAAGATGGAAGGCCTGGGCCTTCCTGGTGGCGCAACAGGCTAAGTCTCAGCACCAAGAAGCTATCACCAGCCACTGCAGCAAGAGTTCCATCTCCCGGCCAGGAAGCTTCCTACATGGCGCAGCAGACCCCTTCTGTCTTGCCCGCTGCTCCCCTCAGCAGTGTAGTTCAGTCCATCTGCCTGTTCTGCTCCCCACTCTGTCTCTGGTGAATCCTCTCACCACCCCCACACCTCTGGCTTACACTCCAGCTCTTGTATGCATAAATAAATAAATCTTAAAAAAAAAAAAAAAAAAGATGGAAGCCCAAAAGTCATCTTTCTGATTGGGAGGAGCAACTTGAGGTTGTGACTTGATGGGAGAGCCAAATTGGGTCTGTAGCCTCCATTCAGGTTCCAGTTCCCACCTGGTAGTAGGCCTGCAAAATAGTGCTTTGGAAAAGCAAAGGAAAAACTGGTGCTTCCCACAGGCAGGCTTGGTTCAAGACAAGAAGGCAGGAAGCAAAAAATGTCCAGTTTATCTCCCAAATTTTCAAATCAGGTGCCACTAAAATCATTAGGGGTGTATTTTATTGACAAGGACAGCAGGACACATGACACCATCCAGTTGACACTAGCAATGAGTGATACAGATGAGGATTTAGAAGGGACCAGAGAATTCTTAGACATGGCAGCTGCGGCAGGAGATTGGGTTTGTGTGCTGCCACCTACACTGGCGAAGCTCATTTGGTATGACTCTGACGGTGTCCCAGTGGAGGTCATTGTGGACATCAGACCAGCCTCAGATCTTTATGAGGGTGAGATGTCCTACATTCACGGAGCACAAAGTGGAGACTATTGAACTGCTAAAACTCTTGCTAAATCCAAAGGCTAAAACACCCGTTTGGAATATCTAATTCTGTAAATATCTTGGGAGTAGTGATCCTTCCAGGTAGCAAGTATAAAAACTGACCCCTACATTTGCAAGCAGTTGTTTTCCATTAGGAAATAAAATTCAACTAACCTCCCTTAAGATTTCATAGAGTGGTATAACATGAAATCCAGGAGCTGAGATAGCCTTTTGGTGTATAAAGAAAGGTGAACATTCTGGTTTTAGCAAAAGGAATGAAATGTCACTTCTTTCTAGCCTCTTCTCGCTCCGAGAACATATGTCACTCGGGCTGGTTTCCCAACGCACTTGGAAGGGAAGGTCGTGTTCATTAGGACCCTGAGTTACAAGCACAGAAACCCACTTGAGCTGAGTACGCAAGCAGATATATATTGTGGGGACCCAAGAGTTCCACAGAACCCAAAGACAGACAAGCAGTCAGGTCTCAAAGAAGGGCGCTGGCCAGCAGAGGTGCCTCTCATCTTGGTTTCTCTCTGCTGGTGTCTTCCTTCCTCTTTGGCAAGCTGCCCTGTTCTCCTGCTCATCCACTCGGCGGGCGGGAGAAGATGGCTTCCCAGCCCACTCAAGTGTTCCTGGCCGAGCCATGTGTAGGAGAGCAGCTAACTTTCTCTCAACTATTCTCTCAGCCCTTCTTTCTTCCTTTTTCCTCCCAGCTCTATCCCCATTCAAAATTTCTGGAGTAAATTTTGAAAAACTTTAGTCTGGATTGGATCAGGTGTTCACCTCCCCACCCCCCAGCAATCAATCGTTGCCAGGTAAGCAGGCTCACTGGGAGAAACAGCCTCCCCTCCCCACCCTTCACTCTCCCAACTTAGAGGGGCTGGGCTGATAGTGCAATAGGGTTCCACTAAAACACAATGTAGGAAGCTTATGTCACTTTTGTCCTGGCAAAATACACACACACACACACACACACACACACACACAGAGTATTAAATCTTACTCCATTTTTTATTTTTAGTACCTAGCTCAGAGACATAGATGCTAGTGAAGCATAGATGTGCAACTAGATACCAGTCCATGTGATAAGCTGAATATATGTTTTTGTAAAAGAATCAAACATGATTGCCTATGAAAATGCACAGACTCAGGGTGTGCTTCCAGGATAGAACACACACGTGCGCGCATGTGTACAGACATACACACACACGTGACTGCAAGCTATGTGTCTCAAGATTCCTCCATTACAATCAGAAGAAATGAGCTCCATGACTTTAACCAGAAACAGATTTCAGTGGAAGCATATGGCTAACTGGCGGAATCAAGGAGAGAAGTGACTATCCAGGCTCAGAGAGGGAGCGCACCGCCTTCTCTGTCACACCGTTGCTGGCCCCTGAGCTCAAGATTCTGACCCTAGGGAGAAGCAATCTAAGTGACTCAGCTGTGGTCAAATGTTTCCAGTGTCCCCCAACCCTGACACCTTGATGGAGAGTCCTGCCAAATGGCATCTGAGGGGCCACGAGTAGGGCCCCCCCAATACTGGAGAGAGGGATATAGCCAGATAGACCAAGACAACAGAACCAGTTCGAGAGTCCTTCGGGGCAACAGGGCATTCTTGGCTACGGCGTGGTGCAGATGGAAAGTGAGCGGGCTGCTGTCCAGTCCATTCACTTCACCTGTCAGAGTCTCTGAGAAATTGCTTACACAGGCACCCAAAAGACATGGAAGCCTCTCCCGCCTCGGTGCCTAGCTGAGACTCCCTTCAGAAATGTTGCCCGGCTGCGGTCCCGGCTGTCCCACATTCTGAAATCAGAGGGCCTGATAGGAGTCTGGGCCAACACAGCTTTGATTGAGTTTGACTCATCCTTAAAAGATCCTGAGGCACTTTCCAAACCATGAAAACCAAATGGAAAAGCCATGGAGCCATGGGGGTTGTTTCCTTAGGGCAGCCGATGTTTAGGTAAAACTTTAAGCAGCGGGTGACCCAAGTGAAGGACTTGGAGTAGATCCTCTGGAGTGTATGGACCTAGCAGGTACTCTGGCGAGTCCCTCCAGCCACCGAGATTTGGAGATTCCCAATGAGTGATCGTATCTCACAGGAAGGGAAGGTGAAGCCCACACAGTGTCCATTTCCAGACCCTGAATTATTGGCTTGAAGTGACCGTCCAACAGTCTAGGATGACCTATATGGCTGCCTCAGCCGCTGGCTGCCCAGCCCGCCCATCGCCCTGAACATGGAATGCTGCTTCCGGGAAGAGTCCCATCTTAGCCTGAAGTCACACCCCGCACGGTCACCTGAGTTGGGTTGCAGTTCTTTTTATTTACAAACTGCGCTTGATGGACTCTTGTCAGAGCATTCCATCTAGTTTGCATAGGGATAACTTTGTTTTCTCACTCATATTTCCTTAATTTATATAATATCCAAGGAAATCACTTCCGTTGCAAAGGGCATTAAGCAGATCTAGTGACGAATACAGCTGAGTTTGCCCCTAAATTGAGGGGGCCGAGTCTCTTGGAGAGCCCCAGCCTTGATGGCTTCCAGCCTTCTATCTAGAAATATCAACAATGGTTTATTTCAGTGTGCAGCTTTATAGGTGACTTTTTTGTTGTTGCTTAGGTACTGTTTTATAGCTTCTAAAATTTCCATGAGCTTCTATTGTTTTTCGTAATCAAAGAAAAACATGTTTTTAAAGATTAATTTGCACACTATTCACCTTCTATTATTTTTGGTGTTTATTAGGAATATAATGAAGACAATTTTCATAGACTTTGTTGATGAGAGAGATGAAGAAAGGGGAAAATCTACTTTTGATCATGATAGATGGAAAAGAGGCTTTCTAGATCTCTGGAGTGCCAAAGGGAAACTTGATGTGCCCCGCATTAACCAAGCCTCTACATATAAGTGGAAATTGAGGTGAGAATTAACCATTATAACTTCTCCTTGAAAGAATCAATTAAGATAGGATTTTTTTAAGTTGGCTTCTGCAGTAGCAGCTTGTATATTTTTATTTCCTATTTTTTTACTAGAAAAGTAAGAGAATTCTCTTCAATAATCACTGTGAAAATAAAGAATACAATCATCATTCACTAATCACCTGTTTGTTTGTTTTTTCAGATTATTTTCTGCCCTGAATCCTTGAGTCATTTAATAAGTCTTGCCCCATTTTAGCCTCAAAACAATGTCTGGAAGAGGCTGGCACCTGTGAGTGAGGTGTGGCGCAGGCCCTCACTGTGTCTCTAGACACAAGCTGACCGTGTCGCCCGAAAGACACCTGCACCTGGAGATGCTCTGCAGCGATGACCCCTGCCTGGAGAGTGGCCCCGAAGCAAGACTGATTTAGCTGAGTTTTGTTTCCTTGTGCCTGTGTGGTTTGAAGTCCCTCCTATTCATTTCGTCTCATCTTTCAGGATTTCTGGACTGATTACGTTAAGTTCCTATAGCAGAATTTGTTGTAACCACACGAAATATTTCACAGGGATCCTATTTTTAATGACTCAAATACCTATTCAGCTAAAACTTAATAGAATTTTTAAATTGTTTACCTTTCTGTGGAATTACAAAGCTATTTGGAAATAGACCAAACATTCGCCTCTCACCTGTGTCTTTAATTTTAAAGAACCTTTTTTGTTGTTGTTCTGTAGCATTTTCTGAAACTATTATATACTCCAGGATAATTATTTTTGTCGGAATCATTTTCTGGCACTTGTGGTTGTTATAGTCCAGAGTAATGGAAGAGTGGAATCCAAACAAAATCTTGTTTGTTTTTCCACACTTGGAGAACCAGAGTAAATTCAATCCAAAGAACCCTAGGCAGAAAGGAAAAAAAGGAGCTTTTCACTGTGCACAATTGAAATGAGCAAAAAAGATGATATTTTCATTGAATGTTAACATCCTAATTAAAAGGGCTAGGCAATAAAGACATGGATAACGATCACCAGTTGTCCTGAAGAGTAGCTATTGATGAGATAGGGCGATCAAGTGCTTCTTTGCAGGCATTTAGATGTTAACAGCATCGAATTCTTTGAACCACCCAATTTTTGAGGGAGAAGCATTACTTTGGGGCTGAGTAGGTTTTTCTGGGTGTTTCCCTTGACAGTGTTTTGTCTGGGTTCGAAGTAGTGCTGTTTGATCTTGGGCGCTCATCTCTTTGTTAGTTAGATTGACTTCAGGGAGAGAGAAGCCAGCACTGGCCTGCGGGGGTTGGGGCTGGCGGCTGTGACTGGTCTATGCGGAGGCAGCATGCCAGCCCTCTTCCCCTGCTGGTGCAACTTTCCTTTCCGCCTTTCTACCTGGTGGCTGCCAGTGTGGGACTGTGTTGGGCTCTGGTTTTCTACCTCGGTGAGCAATCAACAGTCCGTTTTGATGCTTTGCTTTTGGAACCGGGCTTAACAAAGCAAGGGGTGAAATTGCCTTCCTAAGAAGTCAAGAAAAAATGGTACGATTTGGAGCCTCCACTGGAGTTTGTTGCGTCTATGACTGTTCTAAACCAAGGACAGCCTTCTTCCCTCCGTGTTATTTTGGGTAGCATACAAATGCAGCTCTTTCACCAGATTCCATAGAATCTTTTCATTCTAACAATGTCAAGTTTATGAAATTCAACGTGGCAATTGAATTCCGGGGAGCACAATAGGGTGAATTAGGCAAAGTGTGTATCTACTACACAAGCAGATGTGAGCAGTGGCATAAAAAGATGAGACTATTGATAACATCTTATAGAATGCTGCCCAAGGCGAGCCCTCTCATACATATGAAATTCATAAGCCAGTGACCAGCAAGTGTCTGGCATGTGATGGCAGCTCAGTAAACATTAGAATGGAGAGGACAGCACTCGGAGAGGTGAAATAATAGGTCTAAACATGAACAGCTCCTAAGGAGGGACGCAAACTCGAGCATATTTGATTAAACTCAAAGTCCACCCTGTGGTCACCCTAATTGTGTTCAGTAGTATTCACATAAGCTTTAGTTTGGGTAGCACCGTCTTCTTTGCTCTCCCCAATTCTTCAATCTCCACCTCCAATTCTTAGTCAGGTTATGAGTGAAGCCTCTGGAGCCAGAGAAAACAGTCAAGACAAGAGGGCTGGGTCAGGTGAGTCACAAGGCCTCCTGCTACCTCCTCACCATCCTTTATGGCCCCCTGATGTCTGAGAACTGGCAGGTCAGAATGTGCCCACGTGGCAGTCTGCAATTCTGCACCCTTGCTCTGCCTTCCAATTTGCAGTGGAAATAATAACCACAATAATAAAAACAACAGAGGAGAAAGATGAGGAGAACAATAGGATGAGGTGGAACAATTCCATCGCCACCTCCTATGTGGCAGTTCTCAAACTAAGCTCTTTGCTTGCATTGTTTCGTGTGCTGCTCGCACACATAAAAAAATCTATGATTAGCTTCACTTCACAGACTGAAGCCACTTACACAAAACCACACGGTACATTTCCACCGGCCTC
>PVIJ01004312.1:93210-119966 GCA_004024925.1 Scalopus aquaticus
GGGGGGGGAGGGGGTGTGTGGAGAGGGCGGGAACATGCCATCCTTGGGAAAACCACCCTTCGGGACTGGAGGCAAGAGAATTGAAGATGATGGGCCGAGAAGGAAGCTGCCAAGTATAGAGAATGAGACAAGAACCCTGGAGCCGCTGACTTGGAAACTGGTTCTAGCCCCAGTTTACTATGCGAAGTTAACTCCCCTCTCTGAACCTTAATTTCCTCATGTGCATAAAAAGAAACTAATAACACTGGCCTCACTGGGTAGCTACAGGATTTGCAGGGAGGGTATTTGTGAGGAGCCTGGCACACAGTAAGAACTTCATAAATATTGATTCGCCTCCCTCCTTCTAGGGATTAGCAAATTCACTTTGCTTAAATGCATATAAAAAGGATTCAGACTGCTTCTTAACAATGAGGATCTTTGTTGTTGGGTATACAAACCAAAAAATAAAGAGAGGTTAAGAAACCTTGGCCAAGGGGATCCCTATCTCTCCTCATGATCAGCCTCATCACGAGGCTTTTCTCCTTGGAAAACAGCTGAGGCTCGAGTTTGAGACACTCTGTCTCTGATGGGGGTGAACCCCCTCCTTTCCTGACTCCAGCCCATGCTGGGCACCTAAAGAGCTCACTGTGGAAGGCCACCCCCCTCGGTGCTTCCTTTGTCATTAGCACCAAACCTTAGAAGGGACTGCCAGTGGGAGGGGTGGCTGCAGCGAAGGCCCTCAATCTTCTGCATGCTCTGAAACTTAGGGACACACACACACACACACACACACACACTGATTTCAGGATCCAAAGGTGTTCCCTTCGAGAATCGGAGGCAAGGTTACTAAAATGTTGCTGTGATCATTTTATTGACATCTCTCTCATCAATGTCAAGCTGATCACAGGTACAACTCAGACATTTAAAATGTTCTTAGTTCACCCTCTTTTTATTCACAAGTATAAGGAACATTTTCAGCTCTTTTTTCCATTTGTAATTGTTTTCTTTGGCCCCTGATGCTTTAATCACTGTTCATCACTGCTATCAAAGAGAGCTTTAATTAACTCACGTCTTCAGGCTAACTCTGCCTTAGAAGATGAGTTGGATTCATATGCTTCCTTCGGGGACTGGTGCTAAGCCCATGCCTCACCCCACTCAAGGGACTGCGTGGGCACCTTCCCTCCCTTACCACCCACAGCAAACATCTCCCATGGACCATTTAACCCTGGCCCACCCCCACTTCCCTCCACCTCTTTCTGATCTCAGGCTTTTTCCCAAAAAAAAGTTGACTCCTTCAAATTGAGATACTTGAATTAACAAATGCAAGTTTTACACAACTCTAGCTCTGAAAGCTCTAAAGGGATGGTTTCTTTCTATCGCAATAACAGAATAAAAAAGGAGAAACAAAATGATGCAAATGGTTGTTTGTTTATTTAGTGCATGAGAGTGTGGGGGGTAAGTTAAGGAGTCGCGGGGTTGGGACTTGGCATTCTATTTCCTCCCCACTTCATTTCTTTCTTCTTATATATTAGCACTTGCCCCCTGGGTGAGGCTGCTGATTATTTCTGTGGGGAGGCTGGCTGCCATTCATTTTGGCCCCAACTTAACTTTCTTTTTAATAACTAAAAGTCTTTAGATTTTAGCTTGATTTTGGCTTTGGGGTTAGATGGTTGTCCTGGGACCTGCAGGCATTTGCATGCTGAGGGAGGGAAGGCTGTTTGAGGTATGCGCAGATATCAGATAAAAAGGCATTTGGATTAGACAAACACTAGCCAGTTTACTTCCAGAGCTTGTGTTTTCTCCAGCACTCTCATCTTCTTTTTTTTTCTTTTTAAAGATTTATTTATTTATGCATACAAGAGCTGGGATGTAGGCCAGAGGGGTGGGGGTTGAGAGGATTCACCAGAGACGGAATGAGGAGGAGCAGAACAGGCGGATTGACTGAAATCCACTGTTGAGGGGAGCAGCGGGCGAGACAGGAGAGGTCTGCTCGCTGGCAGGGGAGAGGATGGAACACATTCTGCAGTAGCTGGTGATAGCTTCATAGTGCTGAGACTTAACCCTTTGTGCCACCAGGGAGGCCCCTTCTTAAATGTATTGCCTTGTTTATGGAGTACCTGGAGGTGGCTGCATGTTATAAAGGTGGTTCTTTATCCCCAGAAATAATTCAAGACAGCAATCACGCTTACTTTGCTTTTCTAAGAAGCCCGGCCCCTGTTTGGGAAGGACTACCTATGGCATGGAAAATGATTCCACTATCACCAGTTGAGTCCTTGACTAAAGAAAGTGTTGGTTTGACTAAGCAACAGATATGTCCATGAAATACTGGTTGAGCTAGTGGTTATTAACCATCACTATGCTTGGGATTCACCTGGGGGACATTTTTTTTAAATGCAGTTGCCCAGGCCCTACTCCAAATATTCTGACTCAGTGGGCCTAGGCATACAGGTGTTTTGAAAATTCTGTTTTTCAAGAGCAGCCAAAATCTAAAACCCTTGGTCAAGGCTCTCCTTTCTCAGAAAGATCCAGAAATATTTCAGAAAGATTTATAAATGAATTTGTTGTTAGATGGTCTTCAGCTTTTGAAGTTAGAGGTGTTAATTTGTACCTTATATAAATAATTTTCTCTCATTAACAACCAGGCAAAAGCTCTAGACTTCTGAATCCTTCACTGAAAACTAGAGACTTAGTTTCTGTGATTTCAAAGGTCCCTCCCAGTTCTGACTTTCTGGAATATATTTGATTCCTAATTTAGTCATTGCTCAAATTCTTAAAGAGGATGACAGCTGTAGGAAGTAACTGGAAATTTGAAAGAGAGTGAAAAAGTAAAATAAATAAATAATAGTACTTGGGAGAATCAAATCTTAAAGAAAGCTGAGTCCCTCAAGGGAACTAGACCAAGTTCTCTGATACAGTACAACACAGTGCATGCCCTGGGTCTTCCATTGCCACCTTTATCCAGTCCGGGATTATAATCCTGAGAGTCATAATGGTCATGCGGCATATGCTTAAGAACATAACCCATTGTAGCTCGGCCTCTTGTGACCTTGGGCAGCTCACTTAACTTCTTGGTCTTAGTTTTCTTTTTTTTTTTTAAGACTTATTTTTATTGGGGCCTCCCTGGTGGTGCAATGGGTTAAGCGCAGCGCTGTGGGGCTGTCAGTGGCTGCGGCGGTGTGAGTTCGATGCGCGGCCGGGGAGCTTCCCACATGGCACAGCAGACCTCTCCTGCCTCTCCCACTGCTCCCCTCAGCAGTGTATTTCTGTCGATCCGCCTGTTCTGCTCCCCACTCTGTCTCTGGTGAATCCTCTCACCGCCCCACACCTCTGGTCTGCACTCCAGCTTGTATGCATAAATAAATAAATCTTTTTAAAAAGACTTAATTTTATTTATTTATGCATACAAGAACTGGGGTGTAGGCCAGAGGTGTGTGGGGCAGGGAGAGATGAGAGATCTTGCTGCAGTGGCTGGCAATAATTTGATAGTGCTGAGATTTTAATCCCTGCATCACCAGGGAAGCCTAGTCTCAGTGTTCTTATCTGTAAAATGGAGTTAAGAATGGCACCTGCGGGGCCTCTCTGGTGGCGCAGCGGTTGAGCGCTGCGCTGTGGAGCTGTCGGCAGCGCGCGATGCAAGTTCAATGCCAGGCCAGGGAGAATCCCACATGGTGCGGCAGACCTCTCCTGCCTCACCCGCTGCTCCCGTCAGCAGTGTATTTCTGATCTGCCTGTTCTGCTCCCCACTCTGTCTCTGGTGAACCCTCTCGCCGCCCCACGCCTCTGGCCTGTACCCCAGCTTGCATGTATAAATAAATAAATCTTAAAAAAAAAAAAAAAGAATGGCACCTGCCTCATAGAATTTGGAGACTAACTAATCCATGTAAGGTACTTTTATTTTTAAAGATTTGCACACAAGAATTGGGGTGTAGATCAGAAGTGCTGGGGTTAGGGGGGCTTGGTGAGAGTATCGAGAACAGGCAAATCCATTGAAATACACTGCTGAGGGGAGCAGTGGGAAAGACAGGAGAGGTCTGATGCACCATGTGGGTTAGTTCCCTGGCTGGAGATTGAACTCAGGTCATAGCAGCTGGTGATAGCTTGATAGGTCTGAGAATTAATCCCTGAGTTACCAAGGAGATTCCATGTAAGGAACTTTGAACTTGGCTATAGCAAGTGCACAGTGAGTATTATCTGTTATTATTGTGACTCCAAAACTCTTTCCTCTGACCCAATCTCATTAAACTACAACTGGAACTCTGTCTTTGCGTCCTATTGCCTCATTACCTGACTAAAATTCATGTCAAGAAGAACAAGCATAAGTGATACTATGAAAACATGTCTGTTGTGGAACCCTATGAAAAAATATTTGAAGAACAAAAGCAGTCATCTGCGGGCTCTAGCCAAAGCAAAGTCCGTGTATAAGTGACTTTTGCTCAATCTAGCTAAACTGTTGTCTATTTTTTTTTAATTTTTCAAAGAACAGCTTTTAGTTTCATCAATTTTTCTCTATGCTTTTTCTAGGCTCTAATTAATTAAATTAGCATTCTACTCTTTATTGCCTTTCTTCTACTTGGTTTAGGTTCAGTTTGTCATTCTTTTTCTAGTGTCTTATGGTGGAAGAAGATTTCTGATTTGAGATCGTTCCTCCTTGAATTGTAGGTATTAATAGCTAAAAATTTACCATTAAGCAGCTGAATTCTATACATTTGACATGTGTATTCATTTTCATTCATCTCAAAGTATTTTCTGATTTCCCGTTTGATGTTTTTCTTTGACCCACTGTTAATTTAGAAGTGTGTTTTTAAATTTCCATTTATTTGTGAGTTTCCCATTTTTTTCTTGCTATTGACCTCTCTAACTGTGATCTGAGAACATACTTTGAATTATTTCCATTCAATTACATTTATTGAGGTTTGTTTTGTGACTATATTAGTTTGTTTTGTAGCTGCCATAACAAAATGCCATAAACTCGATTGCTTAAACAACAGAAATTGATTACTATTTTCTATAGTTTGGAGACTGGGAAGGTGCCTTCTTTTTGAGAGCCCTCTTTTTGCCTTACAGAAGGTTCTTCTTCAGTCCTCATGAGGGGGTGGGGGGGAGAGAGAGAGAGAAAGAGAATTCACAAATTTCCTAATGCTTCCTCTTATAAGGAGAGTAATCCTATTGGATCTGAGTGCCACCTTTATGACCTTATTTAACCTTATTTATGTCCTTACTCTAAAGACAGTCACATTAAGGATTAGAACTTTACCATATGAATGGGGGGAGGGCACACTTCCAAGTGATAGCAGTGACCTACTATATGTTATACTCTGGAGAATGTTCCATGATATATATTATCTTGGTGGGTGGAGTGTTCTACAGCATAAATGTCTCTTCGGTCTACTTGATTTATAGTATTTTCAGGTCTTCTATTTCTTTGTGACCTTTTGTGGGATATTGAAATCTACAGTTTACTTTTTAAAATTAAGTTAACATTGGTTTACAACACTGTATACATAGTGAACTTTTGAAAACTACTTAGACTCTGAAGCATACAGTAGTTTCACTTTTAAGGACTGTTTATATCTTTACATCTATGAAACATGCTTGTAATCACAACATGAGATAAATAACAATATTACTGTGCTACTTTTAAAAAAATGAACAAATCAGGGCCTGGAGCAATTAGCCATTGGACCCAATGAGTGAATGGCTGAGGAGAGACAACAGTCAAGTCTTCTGACTGCTCTCAGTGTGGCCTTTCTATTAGACTACATTGCCTTCCTACAGACCAAGCAGCATATATGCACACAACACTGTGTGTGTGTGTGTGTGTGTGTGTGTGTGTGTGTGTGTGTGTGTGTGTGTAAGAAAAAGAAAGCACAGTAGGTGACTGTTACTTTAAATTTCTCTTTATCCTAGAGTCACAATAAGGTTTACTCATTCTTGGAATTCTTACACACGGACAGGGTGTAGTTGTAGACTCATTATTTACACAACTTTCTCCTGTCTCTTTTGCCTGAGAAGAGTTTTTTTTTCTGGAATCATCAGAAACCTTCCCCTCCCTTTGCTTGCTGAAAGCCCACAAGCATGCCTACTGTCTTCTCAGGCTGTGATTTAGGGTGTCACACTGGCCATTAGTAAGGCAGATTAAGTTGTATACAGCTTCTTGCTTCTTTGTCTCCTGCTTCTCTCATTCTCACCTGGCTGTCAGCCTAGTAGATACTCAATCAGTATTTATTGATTTGATTTTGTAATGAGACCAGGTTGAGTTGTACCCTAGTTAATGAATTTGTGACTTCAGTGAGATTTGGAGCTGAGAGGTTCCCAGGTAGACTCCTGTGCTCTCTCTCCAAGAAAGAATGAAAGAGGGAGACTGAGAGCGGGAATAAAAACAGGGTCACAGTAAGAGTAGGGCATGTGGATTTTAGTCCTGTTGCAGAAGCTCATCTCTTATTGGGGAGCTGCAACCTTTGTCTCCTTGACTAATGTGTATTGTATGGGTGTTCAATGTAACAGATTCTAGTCTTTGTTATTTCTGTCTTAACATTTATTTCTGTAACATACTTCATTCCATTATTTACTTGCTTTCATACATGCTCTGATTGAAGACATATTTATAGAGTATTTATACAGCTACCAAGTAGATCTGGGGGGAGAGTTGGGGATGGGGATGAAGAGACAAATACTGCAAAACAACTGCAGTCCTTAAGCCCATCTTGTTGGGTGGGAGACAGACAGCCACATAGAAAACAAATACTGGGCAGGATTAGATTGACAGCTCTTAGGGTAAATTGCCTATCTAGATGGGTCTTGCCTCAAGAATCTGGGAAATGGAGAATGCCAAGAAGAAGAAAGAAGGTGATGAGGAGACTATTGAATGGGAGGGAAAGCTCAGTGGAATTATCCTGAGCACATGTAATGATATTTAAAGATATCATAGATCACCTCTCATTTACCCTCTGAAAACATGAGAAATGAATGAATGTGACGACTGTGTGTCCAGGGATCTTGGGTTGAACAAAGATCCATCCCAAAGATATCTGGGCAATCATATGACTGTTAAACAGACCTCTAATGGTCTATAAGATTGGTTCCCCTTGCCCAAACAGTTGTTCCTCAGAGATCGTCAGAACTCAAGCCAGCCTTGGGAAGGGATTCATGGATTTTCCAAGGCCATGCCCCTAAAATACTCTTAACACAGCCTGACCTGTAAGTGAACACAGAGCATTGCATTAATTCTGCTCAGCAACATGCCTGGTGATCACAGAGCCTGCAAGCAAAAGTATGCAAATGCTCAACAGAGCATGCAAACAAAACCAGCACTGAAGAAGAAAATTAAATAAATCCCAGGTTAGTTGGAATAATCTCACTGCTGTGCATATGAGCAGGTCGCAGCATCCACTCTTGTGCTGTTGGATGACAGGACTCTGGTAACATATTCACTTCACCTCTTTTCCCAGTGGGCCAGGAAGGGGGAGAAATCTCACCTAAATCAATGTACGCAATGAAAGGGATGCAATAGATGTAACTGGGAATCTTGACAATGACCGTGAAAATAGCAAGAACAGAAGAACTAAATTGATAACTTACCAATTCACAAATTGGATGTTGTGCTTGGTCTTGATGGTGACAATGGCAGCAGCTTCAACATCTTTGGGAACCATGTTCCTGTGGTACAACAGGCAGCAGGTCATTATGCATTTACCGTGGTGAGGGTCATATTTCACCATCTGGTTGGCTGTCTCAGAGCACTTACTGGTGACCTGCCCATGGTAGGCATTCGCAGAAGAGACGACAGGGGCATATGAACCAGAGGGAAGTGGATGTAGTAATAGGGTACCAGATTAGTATGGAATTCTGTCATATCAACAGTCAGTTTTCCATCAAATCTGAGGAAATTATTGATGGAGGACACAGTCTGGCTAATAAGGGGGTTAAAATTAGTATTGGTTGGGTGTTCAGTATCAAGATTTCTACCACAGATGTCACAGATGGCTTCATAGTCTACAGTGAAGGCACAATGTGCTCTAGGGTGTGTGGACTCTGGGGATGGAGTTGTAGGGCTCATCTACAACTGTGGAAACCCGAGATCTGGGTAAATTGATTATGACTTCATATCATAATCAATAGAGACAATCCATCAGCAGGGAGGCAAATCTGGAAGCGGTTCCACCATCAAAGTTGTGGAAACCCAAAAAGCCCTGAAGACCGGTGCACTGGTCAGCCAGCCTACAAATTCTGCCCAAGGTGAGGTCAATGATCTCCTGACCAATAGTGTTGTGCCTACAAGCATAGTGATTGGCAGCATCTTCCTTGCCAGTGATGAGCTGCTCAGGGTAGAAGACTGGTAAATGTCAGTGCAAACTTTATCCATGTCTGCGGATTGCAGGCCTACAAATACTGCCCTGGGAGCATACTTTCCTGTGCCTGTCTCCCAGAAAAAGTTGTTGAAGGAATCAGCTCCTTCCCCACTGGTCTCATCATTGTGCAATAGACTATCTTGCTGGATCCCAGGTTCCAGGAAGCAGAGCTCCCAGTAGGCACTGCTGATCTGCATGCTGGCCTGACCAACACACTCATGTGTGTTGGGGATTTGTTGGGCTCTGCGAAGCTGGGGGAGGCGAGGGATTGACCAGTATCGTCTACTGACTGATGACCAGGGAGACAGCAGAAGTAGTGGCTTGAGATTTGATCTGAGTTTTTTGTGTTTCTGAAGCTTTTCTGTTGGATGTGTGTTTTTAATATTGCCTGCACCACAAATCCTTGATGGAAGTAGGCACATCATCAAGCACAATTAAATAAAAGGGCCACAGAACACACACAGAGATGATGGAAATCGGCTCCAACCTCTGTCTGGTTATAACTGCTTTGGGATGGAGGTTGGGGGTGTTGTTTTCATGGCTGCCAGACAGAAGGCTGTTTGAACTTGGCTGGTTATGAGAGCCAGCAGAGTGAACTTGAAGAGAAAGATAAACATACAACTACTGTTCAAAGCTTCAGGTGTTATGATTGCTAATTGAGAAAGGCTCTAAATGATACCTGCGGGTGTGTAGGAATTTCACTCCCGGGGATTACTGGCTCAGAAAACTCTGGGACTGGATCCCTTCAGATTCCCCCTTAAAGAAAATTAAAAGAAAAAAATCGTCATGTCGGAGTTGATAAGGATAAGGAGTAGGCATACCCCAGAGTAACCCAGAGCAGCTAAACATCTTTGCCTCTGAATGTTCTCAGGTGGACCCTTCACACACACACAGTCTCACACACAAACACAGTACATTGACACAAACACAGTCCCAGATGCACTCTCAGACATATCACAAACAACACAGGCTTCACACTTGCCATCACGCACACAGGTGCTC
The DNA here is from genome assembly GCA_004024925.1 of Scalopus aquaticus. Lineage (NCBI taxonomy): Eukaryota > Metazoa > Chordata > Mammalia > Eulipotyphla > Talpidae > Scalopus > Scalopus aquaticus. The sequence continues at coordinate 102,540 of PVIJ01004312.1, forward strand.
TCATATAGGAACACACACGAACACAATTGTCTTATACATACTTGCTTCTAACACATCCATGTGCAAAAGCTCACACCCATCCATACACGTGTATATCCACAGCACACGTGCTCTCTCACATATACATACATTCCTACACACTCTCTCTCATAGTCTCTCCCTCCCTCTCGCTCTCTCACCTGCACAACAAACTTCTGGCAAACCTGCTGCAGCTGTACTAACCTGCCCAGTTGCCTTTGTGGGCCTGGCCCCCGCCGGCCTTTTCCCATGCTCAGACTCCTGTTATCTTCACCTTTCCCTCAGAGGCTGGCCGCACAGTCTCTGACTCCCAATAACGTGTTATGAGAGGCTCGAGGCTGCCGAAAGGAGTGAGTCCACAGAATGAGTGGTAGTTGGGGTGAAAGCGAGACCCTCCTTAGCTGCTCCCCTCAGAGGCATCCAGCATCTTGACCCCTTCCTGGCTCTTTCCCTTCCACAGAAGGCTTGGGGTGGTGGGCAGGGCTTTGGGAAATATCCTCCTTAAGGTAATCACAGTTCTGGGCTCTTGTGTGAATCCATAATCCTCTCAATTTCCTCTGCTGTAAAATGGGGTTAATATGTCCTGGAGTTGTGGAGACGATCAAATCCCAGGCTTGATATGAACGTGCTAACTCAATGGGGGTTGCTATCAGTGATTCTTATGACTGATAAGTTGTAAAATGCCTCTCCTACCCACTCCTTTCCTGCCAAATGAGTCAGCTTTATATCAACATTGTTCCAAAAAAATAAAAAGAGGCGCCAATATACTACATAGATTACCATCACAGGAAAAGCACTTTCTGGCTACTGCTAATAAATGAATTCCTGAGGATAAAATGCTTTTAGAAAACATTTATTTTGTGTGTAAAAGTTCACAAGGAAGTTTATGTCGTGAGTGACAAAGGCAACCGTCTCCGCTTGTAATACTGAAGGCCCTGACACCGCCTTCTCTCCCCTCCAGTCTTCTCACATATTCCTGGAGGTAGTTAGTGGGGTTGATTAAGAACTAATTTTGATAAGAAAAGCATGAAATAGTAGTTTCTCAGGAGAGGAGAACAGCACAGAATGGGAAGTTGCAGATGCTGAATAAAAAAAATCCCTGTTCACCATTTTGTGGAACATGGTCCCTTTATGCATTGTCCCAAGGGTGGGTATGGTTGTGTTGTTGGTTTTTTTTTTTTAAAGGATTTAATTTAATTTTTTTTTTCATAGAAGAACTGGGGTGTGGGCCAGAGTCGGGGGTTGAGGGAGTGTGTGAGAGGATTCACCAGAGATGGAGGGGGGAGCAGAACATGCGGACCTACTGAATGCACTGCTGAGGGGAGCAGAGGGTGACACAGGAGAGGTCTGCTGCAGGGGAGCGAATTCAGGCCTTCGCAGTAATAGTGTTGAGACTTAACCTCAAGGCCACCAGGGAGGCCTGGATGAGGATAAGGCCTGGATGAGGATGGTTTAAATACAACGTTTTTCAGCACTTCTTATGTCCCGGGCACTACCCAGAATCTAACACAGTATGTTGTATTTCTTCTCCCTTCTCACACTTATCACAGTTGTAGTGGTATCATCATCCCTGTAATCTAAACAGAGCATGTTTATCTCTCTCACTAGGCGACAAGCTCCAGGAGGGGCTGGGCCAGGTCTGTGCTTCTTGCTGCTGTGCATGTCAGCCAGCACGGCAGCTGGCCCAAGGTTTGCTGGATGCTCAGGGAGTGAATGAATAAGTGAGCAACAGTCCTCGCAGCTAAGCAGCAAGCTAGGGATTATTACAGCCACTCTACAGGTAAGGAAATGGATGTTTAGAAAAGTAAAATGACTTTTCAAGGACCGAACTAGTCTGTTGATTCCAGACACACTTGCTTTCTTGGCTCTGAAAGTGACTATTCTAGTGTTTATAGCTAATGTTTGTGTTCTGATCTACTGCTGTGTTTGTGCTGAAGTATACCTGCTTAATCAATATTTTTCTGGTTTGCTCCTTTAATGAGTCCTTCATCTCCCTGTGAGGTGGTTTCCTTCCCTTTTAGCTTCTCACTCACTTACTTTCTCTTACCTTGCTTTGTGTTGCCCTTGTTTAGCCAGTCCCCTCTTCTTGCTTCCCAAAGAAGGTCTGACCAAGGCTGTGCCCATCCAGCCTCTGAGGCACTTCTTTGATCTGGTTCCCTCCTCTGTCTCAAAACCCCAGCCAAGAAGCTCAAGATAACTACCACGAGGGTTGCCCCATATAATGAACAGCTGCCCTGCCTACGCTGGCTAGAGCCCGGATCACCTCCTTGCTGCCAAGTCCGGTGGGCACTCAGCTGTCTGGTCTCACTCTCACTTGCATCTGCAATTGCTATTAATTACTGCTTCCCCTGGAAACCATTTGTGGCCCCCACTCCTACCCTGAATACTTTGCAGCTTCTTCCTCAATCTTCTTCCCAAAGGGTAGTGTTCCAGGATTCTCCTTTCACCCCCTGCAGTATCGTGGGTCCCTCATCTACTCCCCCATGGCTTTCATATCATTACCCAGAGACCCTCAATGTTAGTGGGCATAAGGGTGACCTGTGTGTATTTGCATAGACAAAACTGGGGACACACTCCCTGGAAGTGTGCAGAATCCATCCTAAACACACAGAGTGACCCAACAAGAATCTGTGACTGTATGATCAAATGAATAAATGAATTGTTATTTTTGGTATGCTTTGTTTATAATGAAACTAATGTTTGGCAAAAGGGAAATATTCTGATTTTGGTAATCTCAAATGCCAAAGAATGCAACGTTTGTAGTTAGAAAAAAATTGCAAAGGCCTAAAGCAATGATGTCAATCCTGGATCAGAATCACGAAGGGAGTTCTGGAAAAACACTGATGCCTGGGCCTCACCACAGTCCGCTTACACAGAGTCCCCCAGGGTGAGGCCAGCAGTGGGAATTTTTTACCTCGACCCAGGTGTCTGTCTTGTACAGCCAAGGTTGAGAGCCTCTGGCATAAAGAGCGTCCAAGCACATCCAAGGAGCTTAAGAAACCCACCCAGCAATCATTAACTCACTCTGAAACAGTTAGGAGCCACAAGGCCAAACACCCAAGATTAAGACCTTTGAGGGTTAAATGTTTTTCTTCTCTGGTTTTGAACCTCAATCAGAGTGAGTTGAGTTTGTCATATTCATCAGCTCACAGCATGTTACCTTCATTTGTTCACTCCCATTTTACTAACTTATTCTCTTTTTTTTCCATGTTTGTCCAAGCTTCTTCCCCTCAACACAGGTAACCACTCTAAAATACCTGCTGTATATACACAGTATATGTTTGCATTTATATGCATTCTTGTAAAAAATGTCTGCACCTTTATTTTATGTAAACGTATTATGCTCCAGACTCATTCTGCAAGGTAATTTTCCACTCCCTCCATGCGCTGTGTCCACCAGGTCTGTGGCCCCAGTGCCTGCCGAGTATCCCGGGCTGTGCTTCCACACTTCTCCCCATCCTCGCGCCCGGTGACATTCGCCAACACTGCTCCCTGCGCCCCAGCGCCATGCCCAGAGCAGGCATCCTTATGCACCTGTGTGAGAGATTATGTGGGATCATCACCCTTTCTGGTCTGTTAGATAAATATTTTAGGTCTCATTACTTAGGCATCTTTGCAGAATGGATACTTTTCTACCAATACATGTCAAAAAATGAATTGTGTGCTCTTACTGGCTATACGAAAAAGACCCAAATAATGTGTGATTGGCTATAAGCAAACAATCCAACACCCTAAGGCCATGGAAAGAGCCTGGGATGTTGGGATCTTGGTGTCATTTAATGCCGATCCTCCACCAGACTGGAGGAGGTAGTATACAGCAGGGACCAGTGCCACACCTCCAGTGCAATCTCAGTGAAGTAGAACCATTTCTTGGCTCGTTCCAAAATATCACTGGGTATGATTTCCAAATCTTATGGATCTTAGCTGAACCTCTTAAAGCCTTCAAAGGGGCAAAGATGACATCCAGTTCAAGAAATCAGAATGTGTGCCGTAAACCTAACTTTTGCTGACAAACTAGGCAGAATCAGACATTGTAGTTTAGGGAAAGAATGAAATTTTGTCAAAACTCTGCTTGTTATAATAAGCATTATAAGTTCAATGAAATGTTTAGGGAGGACTTCACTATTTATCTGGTAAATATCCTGACTGGTAGAATTAAAAGGAGAATGGAAAATTCTTCATACATAGCTATGTTATATAATGCACTGGTTATCTGTGAGAATTTCTGAACCAAATTTCTGTTTTAAGCAGTTACTTTAGCAAAAACATTTAGTTGAAGGCTGAGACATGCCTGTTTTTCTCTTTGACCAGAAGCCTCAACAACTACTGAGCATTTACTCTTTGACTAGTAGAGAGAATAGTGGTTTATATTGCAGGTCACTTACTAGTTCTGTCCCTTAGAGCAAGATGAATGTCCTCTCTGTGCCTCTGTTTTTGCATCTGAAAAATGGGGATGGTGTTAGAGCCTGCCTTTTAGTGGTGATATGACAATGAAATGGTTAACACATGTAAGTTGCATAGAGCAACAGTGTAGTAAGCCCTACTTAGCAAGTATTCTTGTGATGATTTATTTGGGCATCCTGACCAGAACTGGGACATCTCAAAACTAAATAGTTTTTTTGTTTTTTTTTTTAGATTCTTCTACTTCGTGAATGCTTCTGGCTAACCCCATAGCTCTTCTGCTTTCTGAGTCCCTGTGTTCCTGTCAAGTAAACCACATAAGCATTCTTCCCTTACATGTTGCTTAGCCACTGCCCACACTTTCACATGCATTTGTTTGGTCTACCCCGTTAGATTAAAACGGGAGGGAAGTAACAGTGTTTTTAATCTCTCTTGTAACTCTTGCCAAGAAAACCCTTGGCAAGTTCAGGAGCACACCATAGACTGGTAGAATGTTTCTTTTCTTATGAATTTACAAAGTTTCTTGAAATTTTGCTAGCTTAAGAAATATGTTTTCTTAGCCTACTCTATAAACATATTGATGACATTTGAACAGTGTAACTTTTCATTCTTCCCCAAAGTTAAGCTAGTGTTTTTTGCAGCCAACATTGTTCTATAATATAGATCGTTTCTTTCCAAAGTTTACAGCAAAGTTAGTGCTAATTTACTCTGGACACAGATGTCTCTTCAATCTTCTTACTTTTTATCATGGAGAGACTTCCTGGTGAAGTAATTGATCAGCACAGACTCCTGTGTGTGTGTGTGTGTGTGTGTGTGTGTGTGTGTTTAAAAACATCTTCCCTTTTACACTGGTTTTTCAACCTCCCAATATTCACATACCACAGCAAATTATTATCATACATTATTATGAAACACTATTACTTTTTACAGGTAAGAAGTTGGATGCATTTCAGTTGCTTCACTCAGCCACTAACTGATTCATGTAGTTTTTTGACGTTCAAGTTTAAACGTATTGCTTTCATAAACAGGAATAGTATTTTCCACTTGGGGATATGACCTGCACATTTTTAAAAGGTATTTTTTGTTGAGTTAATATTGGTTTATGCCATTCTTTGCATTATAGGGGTGTAAGCCCCCCCACCCCCAACTTTCCCACTTCCCCACCCTCACTTTTAGGTTGACCTGCATATTCTTAAATGACACTCTCTCGTAAAGCTCGAACTGATTCCTTCCAGTCACAAGTGTTCTTTCTCCACAGGCTGCGCGTATCCCTTTCTGACATGAATCTTTCTTTAGCTGACCCAATAGATACTGTAACCAGGCTGAGTCCAAAGTCCAGTAAAGGTGGTGCCCCCTGGAGGGGGTTTGCTGATGAGAATGAATAGCCCCAGGGAAAAATGCTAAGTTTTGCAGTTTGGGGTGGAGAGTCTGATGAAAACTAAAAAGGACTGAAGAAATAGAGAAATCAGTCGCCATGATGTAGGAATGGAAGAGGCAGTCGCCATGATGTAGGAAAAGAAGAAGCAGTTGCCATGATGTAGGGATAGAGGAATCAGCGGCAGAAAATGTAGCCGCAAAGATTGAGAGTTTGGAAATCAGATGCCAGAAGTTTTTGAGCTGCCGGGATATAGAATTTTGGGTTGAGCATTTTTGGAATATTCAGTGACTTTGGGGCTAGGTACTTTGGAAGCTTTGAAAGTAGCCGAGTGGTGGAAACTGCTCCCAGTTTTGTTTTTACTGCAGCCGAAGGAAGAGGCAGAGGCCCGAAGCGGGCACCTTCCTAAAATGCGTGAGTGCAGCCTGTTGGGCCGTCTGGCCGCTGTAGTTGCTGTTTGCAGTGTTGTTGGTCTGGTGCTATGTGGGGCACCATGGTACTTCTGGGAGCATCTCCAGTTGTGTTCTGTGTCATCCTCATGAGTTGGAACCTGGCCTATTCTCTGGCTGTTGCACACCTACAGAAGAAGGAAGATGCCATTTTGGAAGCGTGGCCTATTGTTTGGAAGAGGAGCTCCATGTTAGCAGTGGTGGGAAGATGCCACCTTTGTTACTTTTCTGGGACTTAAAGGACTGGACATTGCTTTAAGTAAGGTAAACGAAATATGTTGACTTCAGTAATTCTTTGTTTTTTCCTGTTTGTTAAATAAATCCCACTGTTATTGTTCCCTAAGCCTGAGTAGTCTTGCAATTGTGTGTGCAGGGGCAGAACCAAGGGGTGATGGGTAAGCAATTTGGGCACTGCCTTTGGCCAATTTTGAAGCCCCACTTGCCTGGTATCAATACTACTAATGACCTGGCGGATTTTAGTTCTGTATTTCTATATTTGAGGAATTTTCATCAACACCATCACCGCTTCTACTTTTTAACTTCAATATTAATTGGTATTTTATTTCCTTATTTTGTAACTTACCTGTCTCGGAAAGAACTTACAATGGTTCGTTTAAGAAAAATATTCCTTTCTCACATCACTTGTTGACTACCTTCTGTCTGTTTCTGATTAATGATCTATTCTTTGTCTCAGGACCTTGAATTCCGTCCTCTCTTCAGCAGAAACCAGAGTTCTGGCAGGTGATGGCCGTGGGGCAAAGGGAGGGCAGGATGGGAGGAAGCGAGCCAAAGGACCAGGTGTGACTCCCTTTATGCATAATCCTAATTGTCTGCTTCTGTTCCTACTTATTTCTAACCAAAGCCCTTGCTTAAATAAAGTTGACCTCATTCTCTTCCAGGATGGCAGGCCGAGTCAGTTGATGTCCTCACGTCCTTCTCACACTAGCTCAGACATCCTCTTGAGGCCCTCTCAGGGACACCTGGGTGAGGTGTTACCAAGTGTGCGCTTTGTACTCTTTCCTGTATCTTTTCCAAACTGGGGAAAATGCCCCCAATTCAAGTTCCTACTGTGGGGACTGGGTGTTGCCCATCCCAGGAAGGTCTTATTTCTTCTGCATCAAATAGAGTCTCTCCCTTCTGATCTCCGGAAGCTCTGGAGCCCAAGAGTGTGGGGAGCTGGCATTCTTGCCTTCCCTGCACATCCCCAGGGGCTCTGGAGCTTGTCACCCGCCTCAGGCTCCACCTTCCAGTCCAAGACAGCTTCTTCTGGCCCCTCCCTAAATGTCCGCATTTGGTGTGCAGTTCCCTCGGACATCACTCTCCCATAAAACTTTCCGATTACTAGTGTCTGAAGTAAAAGTAAAAATGTGCATCTGCTTCCAAAGATTTTTTAGAAATTATTATTTAAAAGGTGTTTTTTTTTTTTTTTAAAGATTTATTTATTTATACATACAAGCTGGGGTACAGGCCAGAGGCGTGGGGCGGCGAGAGGGTTCACCAGAGACAGAGTGGGGAGTAGAACAGGCAGATCAGAAACACACTGCTGAGGGGAGCAGCGGGCGAGGCAGGAGAGGTCTGCTGCACCATGTGGGATCCTCCCCGGCCGGGCGTCGAACTCGCGTCACCGCTGCCGACAGCTCCACAGTGCAGCGCTTAACCGCTGCGCTACCGGGGAGGCCCTAAAAGGTGTTTTAAATAATACACTTGAAAGTGTATTTTACATCCTTATGGCGGTAAAAATGACTAATCTAACAGAGTTCAAACAGCACCTGCCCCCAAGAGACCATACAGCTTTCTCAGAAAAGGTCACATGTTCACTTGAATTTGAATTTGAGGGGAACCAGAACTTCGGGTTCATCCTCATTACTGACTGAGACCTTCATGAACTCTTTGACCCCTGATTGATTTAATTATGAGTATTCTCGGGATAGCATATTTGTAGAAGTTAAAAAGCACAGCCTTGAATCCAATAGGCCTGGGTCAAAATAGAATGTCTGCCCCTTTCCTAGCTGGGTGAGCATGGGTGAGTAACTTCATCTCTTCAGGTTTCAGTTTCTTCATCTGTCAGGGCTCCTGGTCACACTAGTATTCTGGGCCATTATACAGCTGGACTGACCAGACCCACGCTGACCGCTCGGTCGCTCGATGAGCCAGGCACCGTCTGACCTGGTCACCGGAAGGGAGTCCCAGCCTGCCATCACGCTGTCGAGGGCCCAGCAGGGGCATGGGTACCTGTGTGGGTAGAGCATAGACATTTCTGTAAAAAGCAAAGTCTAAGTAGAGGCCTGGAGAATGAGTAGAGGTTAGGCAGAGAAGGAACTTGGCAGTATCCTTGGTCCTGGAAGCTGGAAGGAGAAATATCAGACCTTCAGAGGCCTCTTGAGCCATTCTGAAAAGGCCAGTTAGGAGGCAGTGGTGTAGATGCAAAATCTTGGTGCTCTAAATGGTCAACAAAGTATAAGGATATGGATTAGTTAACTGATATGGAGACTTAGGAGGTAGCATCAATGAGGTTGGGTGATTCTTTGGTGGTTCGTCAGCTGGATACAGCTATCTGTTGAGAACACCATCTGTTCTTGAAGGACCTTCAGGATTTACTTCCTTATCAACCCCTAGGCCAAATGTCTAGCACCCTTACTGGATCTTTCCATCCTCCTCCATCCTCAAAGGTCAGGCTGTTTTTGCCTGGGGCAAGGCTCCAGCCCTGCCCTGAGGAGCTTGTTTGGCTCCTGCTTAACCCTGGGCCAAAGTTTTGTTTTAGTAAAAATTAGGACTTTAAAGAGATGTCAACACTTGAGGATTTGGGCTTGATTTCCCAGTTAGTGGATTCTCTGTCTCTTGGCTCTTCTTTCTCTGAGAGCCTGTTTTGTAATCAGTATGGTGGCCTAAAGAAAAGGTTGGAGAGGGACAATCCCCCAACACAACTATTGATTTTGATTATTTTATTTGAATGAGCTGAGCTAATAGAAGTGGCCTTGGTGGACAGGACCCCAACCCATAATCCAAAAGTACCATCTTCTTCAGAGTGCCTGTTCTAATCATACCTTAAACAGATGTAGGACTTGTGAGGAACGGGAGCCACTCTCTCACCCCCTCATGATGTTGAAGAATAACCAGGAAAGAACTCCAAGTTTTTTGAAGTTACTTTTGATCATCCTACATACCATTCTAAAATTGGACCATGTGGGTCACTTTTTAATGTTTTGTATCAATAGCAACCAAAGTAGCTGACTTTCAATGCATATAATGTGGGAGGCCCTACTCCAGTTAGGGAACTTTAGCTCATTTACTATACGCACGATGCTGTTAGGGAAATAGGACAACTGTTCTCATTTTGCGGATCGGGCAGCTGAGACTCAGAAAACCGGAGTAACTCACTCAGTGGCCCACAGCCAAAGTGTAGTGGAGTAAACCAGTGGAGATCAGGAAAATTAGGACATTGGCAGGCTGAGAGAAGCAGGCAGCTGAACAAATTATTTGTGGAGAGGTTTGTGTTTGGTAATAAGAAAACAGTGCAAATGAGGTATGTTATATGTATATGATTTAAAATGTATTAATTTACTTACTTTTGTTATTGTATATTTTTATTGAGTTTTTATTAACACTGGCTTACAGCACTGTATAGGATTCAGAGCTGCAAGGTCACACCCTTCCGGCGGTGGCATACCCACCACCAAAGCACCCAGTTGTCCACCACAGGCCCCTGTGTCCCCTCCCCACTTTGGACTCCTCCCCCTCCCCCTCTGGGACCATCAATTCTACAGTCAGATTTCAAGGGTTTGTTTTGGTTTGGTGTTGTCTGACCCTCTGTTTGGTTTCTCTATATTCCACATATAAATGAAACCTGCTAACAGTTGTAAACCTCCTGGTTCACAGCTTAGCATAATCCCCCAGTACTTACACTCCTGCAAGCGCGTGTGTGGCACCCAAGGGCCTTCACAAGGAGAGGGCGTGCCCTCCATGCCGCCTGAGCTCTGTGATGCCCACAGGACAGAGCAACCCTCATGAGATAATGGCACCCCAGAGGACAAGCCAGGCAGGTGCTGGAGGTCCCCCCTGTGCCCACACACTCTGCACTTTGCTCCCCCTAAAGTGAGCAACCGAGGAGCCGGGTGCTAAGCAGCCTGCAGACTGCCTGACTCCGCCAACCCAAAGCCCCAAGGAAGTTTCTCTCTGAGGAGCCAGCCCCACTGCTTTGGCTCTGGCGGACAAGTCTGAGCTGGATCAACAGAGCAGAAAGTGCCAGTTCCTGCTCTGCTCGCCCTGGTCTTGAGCTCTTTGTAGACTAACCTGCCCAGCCCCAGAGGAGAAAGCCCCGGCAAACTGGCCTGGCAGCACCGCGCTGTCTCGGAAGCCTGCTCAAGAGAGCTGTGTCCTTTGCCTGCATTTTTGAAATTCTGTCATTGAAGCAGTCTTGGGAGCGGTTTCCACTGTCACTGCCCGGGCAGATGACGCTGCTCGCCCGTGATGGTCCCTGGCCTCCACCGCGTCTCCAGTGAGGAGAGCCTTAGTTGGAGGGCACCTGGCAGCTCATAGGCCCCTCTCTAGACCTGTTTCTTTATCTGTAAAATGAAGTGTCTGACGACAGTAAACCCGGAGTTTTGATTCTGAGCTTCAGCAGTAAGGCAAAAATGATAGCTGGCACTGTCAAAACAATTGAAATAATTACTTCTCTTCTTTGAAAAAGGCCAAAGGCAAAGAAGTCCACGGTATTTCCACACTTGACAGAAGCCCCAGACCTGGCAAGACAATCAAAACAGAGCCAGACCTGGCCAGGTCACCCTCAGCAGCACCCGACTCCTTCCTCCCCAATCCAGGTATCAGGGGAGAAGCAGTATCAGTATCCGGGACATGACCCCCCTCCTTTGAATGGAATGAGCGTCGGAGTGATGAACCTTCACAACCCGTGTACCCCCCTTCTTCTCTGTGCTGGAGAGGGGACCCTGACACCTAGATATGTCATGTGACTTGCCCAAATTTCTTATTTGGAGATTTGGGGCTGAGCCCGTGGGCCACCATCTCCACTGGCCGTCCACTGCCAGAAAAGAGAGGAAGGAAATTTTCTTTCACCTGTGAGTCACCTCTGTTTTGATCCACCCTAGGGAATTCACTCTCCATTCGGTGGGGGTGGACAGCCTGTGATTTCCACTTGTGATTTAAGGTTAGTGATTTCATTTCAGGATCCCTTACGACCCGGCCTATGCCTTCCAGCCATCTTGACTTACTTCGCCTGCCAGTCCAGAAAACCCAGTCAGTCTTATCACTCATGGTGAGGGGGAGGGAGAAACAAGAACCAGTGTGTCCATGAAGAAGTCATCACTTGATTTAAGTCAGCCCTGGTTAAAATAATCAAGGGACCTCTGGGACTATGGAGAGGTCAAAGGTTTGCAGGTTTAGGGTTTCGTGGGAACATGCGCATGTTTGGACCAGACCCAAGTGCCTGGCTGACCTGTTTGACAGGTAACAATTAGAGAGCAGGAGCTCGCCTGGCTGGAATGTGGCCACCGATGCCGCGGAGGATCTGGTTTACCCGCTCGGCAGGTGGGGCCTGCTGAGTCCGACAGGCATGAGCACGCGGCATTCCTGAGCATCGGTTTTCTTTTAAAGACGCAGAGATGACTGCAGGGCACAAAAGGGTTGGGTTGAGCCCTGGCTGGGAGCCGTTAGGTATTTGCAAGGTAAAGAAGCAAAATAAATAGTTCCTGTAGACAGCTCAAGGAAGAAATTGCAAAGGCATTCAGAACTTTGTTTTCTTGTAATGTCTAAAATGGATATGTGCTTCTTGTCTGAAGCCTTGAGAAACCCCAGACTGGTACAAAATGCCAAAACTAACAGAATTGAAAAGTTGTCTTCTTCCTCCGCCCATTTTTTTCTCCTCCATTTTCTTTTTAAGGAGGTTGTAATATTGCTGAGAACAGGAGCTAGGTTCCCGGGAGGGTGTTGGCTGCTGTTTCTCAGCATAGTTGCAGAAGAGCAGTTATGGGCTTTTTTCTTCAATAAACTGCAGAGTGTCTATATATTTTGAAAGCTAAGCATACTGTTTTGATAAAACATAATTAAAGAAAGTAATTTGATGTTCAAAATAATAGAAGATTAGGGCATGCTTTTATAATATATAGTATAATGAAGTTTACAGACAAAACATGACTTCCTTTTGAATTTAAAGGGGTTTTTGATAATATTAGTTCAACCTCCCTGTATCATATTCATCATTAATGAGAAGGGAGAAAATGCCAAGCCCAAGGAGATCGCGTGCTGAAATTGTAATACTTTAAGGAAGATTACTAAAATAAACCAAAAACTGAAAATTTCCAAGGAATTGTTTTTAATTTAAAAAGCTATCTTTCTTTCTTTCACATTATTTCTCCACTGCAGAAATTACCTAATGTCAGCTCCAAATAAATGGTAGGTGTGTCCCATTCCTCCATGAGCTCTCCAAGCTCTGAAGTCCTAAGATCAGTCCTAGGACCTCAGTGAGATGGGAGAACCAGGAAGAATTGACAGCTGGTGATTACACTAACTGTGCCTTGCCAGTTCAAAGAGTTAATTATAGTGAAGCATAGGATCTTAAAATTCAATTGGCAGAAACAAACAAGGAAACAAACACTTAGCTGTCTCATTGTTTACTGTTGCTAATGGTAAAACTGCTAATGGTGCGATTAAGCTCTGGGTCTTTGTGTAATATGAAGATGATGGTATAAGGACTATTTGCCAAAATTGATCAAAAGGCAGTAATAATAATAATGAAAAGTTAGAAGATAAAAACTTACAGTTACTGAGCTTTTGCTATGAACTGTGTCCTGTGCTAAATTGTCTGCATTCTCCTATTTAATTTCCACAACAATCCTGAGACAGGTATTATCACAATCTCCATTTTCAAACAAGGAGATAGAGGCATAAAGAAATTCCAAAACTTGCCCAAGTTCACACCATTGGGATATGGTGGTGAATGTCTGTTCTGAGACAGGTACAGAGTCAGGTGTTCATAAGACAATGATGAACTCTTAGAATGATGGCCCTTTATAGACAACTTAGGCTTCACATAGTCTGATTATTATTTTTGACTCCAATGACAGTTAGCTATCCCCTGGATGGTCTCTTAGTGGTGCACACACTTTATTATTTTTTTCTAATATATATTTTTATTGTTATTTATATATTTTATATATATTTATTTTTTTATATTTTATATTTTATATATTTTTATATTTTATATATATATATATTTTATATATTTTACATTTTGTATTCCCCTTGGGTAACCCACCACCAATTAACCTGTGATCCATCTCCGTGGTCCCTTGTGTTCTTTTCTACTCCATTTTGTGCCCTTATCCTCCCCCTCCCCCCACCCCCCCAAGTGTCTCTCCTATTTGGTTTCCCTATAGTCCTGTTATAAGTGAAACCATTCGATATTTTTCTTTCTTTCTGGCTTGTTTCGCTGAGTATGATCCCCTCTAATTCCATCCATGTCGCTGCAAATTGCATGTGTTTATCTTCTTTCCATGATGAATAGTATTCCATTGTGTATATGTACCACATCTTCTGGATCCAGTCACCTATTTTTGGACATCTGGGTTGCTTCCATACCTTTGCTATTGGGTGCACACACTTTAAAGTCTGCTATTGTCTCTGACACTTCCGATTACTTTACCAGACCCATGACTTTCACTTCTGCCTTCCCCAGTCACCCTGAGCAGTTCCCTGCTGCAGCAAGGGACAGTGGCCATTTTCCAGGGCACATACTACATGCATACGCTAGGCCTGCTGTGTCTTCTTTGCCTAATTCATTTGGCAACTGTATATTCCAGCTTGAAAGTCTCGTGTTTGGAGTTCACTATGGGTGTGAGAAACCCCTTTGGATACTAAGTTTCTTATGCACAACAAATATTTACCTGTTGGTTTTCACTCCTGGAGAGTTAGAACTTAATCTTCATGGATTCTGACATAATAATTATTTTCTCTGACTCCTGAAAAGAAAAAAAGAAATAAAATTAGCTTGGGCTTTATATACCCAAAAGGAAGCTCCTTCAAACAGTTTCCTTGCACATTTTTCCACAAGGTTGTTTTTGTTTCCTGATAATATTTCCTTCTGTTAGTATATGTAAGTCCTGAACTTTGTGCTCTTTGGCCGATCTAGCCCTCGTTTGCCTTTGAGTAGACTCTGAAGAATAGAAATGGCTTCTCTGGCAATGACCCCCTTTCAGTGGCTGTAGAAAAGTTGAATGGTCACTTTTACTTGGAGTAGAGCAATAACAATAATATTAATAATAGTAATATAAATGGTAATAGTAATAAGTACATTGAGGGCCTACTATGGGCTAGTGGTGGTACCAATATACGTATATTGTCTCATTAATAATTACAGTGACAACAGGTATGCATCATGATGGCAGGTAACAGAGAAGATACCTGCCCACAAAGGAACAATAACTTACCTGAGGTCATACAGCTAACAAGTGGCAACGCTAAGATGCAGAACTATACTCATTAGGCTCTAACGCCTGCGTCAGCTGGGATGTGGGAGCAAATGACGACTTGGTCTTTAAGGTTTTGTGATTCTGAGATGTTCTGCTCTACTCTGCTTTGAACACAGCATAACAGAAGTGTTATCTTCGGCTCCTCTGGTCACCATGCCTTAAGTGGGAAAATAAACTACCTGAAGCAGGTTTTAAGGAGAAAAACCAGAGTTCAGAAGATACCCAAACCATGTCAAGTGAGGAAGAGTTTAAGGAACCTGAAATATTTATACCCAGGAGATGAAGAAACTGCGGTTGGGTCAATGATGCTGCGGAAGGACAGTGTGCTAATGCCCTCAAGCAAATGCAAGCATAGAATAGCTGGTGTGCTGTGACTCCAAGTTGGAAAATGAGAGCCAATAAGGGGAAATTGGAGGGAAACATATTTTGGTCCTATATAAAGACAGGTTTGTTAGACTGAAATGTTGTGGATAGAATGTTTGAATGCCAATTCCATCACATGGAAAGCATTTGTTGTTTTTACTTTCCAGAGATCATTCCCTTTCACTCTGAAAGCAATGGCCTGATTTCCTTTGGAGAAATAACATTTCCTCATTGAGAGCAGTTTTTGGAGGGACAATCAAACTGTACTATTCTCCCCCGGCCAAGAGCTGAAGCACGTGATATCATTTGGCTCAGTCAGGTCCATTTTCCTAGGACACTTGCTGGAGCTCAGTAACAGGAGGGTGGAAAATGACTCAAGTTGCTTCTTCCCTGAGCAGCATGCCCTGATCAACCCGAGTATCGCCTTCTACCCTTGGAGTCTGAACTGCCCAGAGCAGGAGTTGTGGAGGAAACATTAGCCTTATGTGTGAGGATACCAAATACCAATACATCCTTTACATAGGAAACATGACTTTTAGGCTGTATTTTTTCACCATTTTCATCCATTCCTTAGAGATTCATCAAGGATTATATCTCCAACCTAAATTCCTTAGGATGTGGTTTGCCCTTGAAGAACAGAATCATTGCTATCTCTGGTCCTAGCCTTCAACATTCTCTGGATTCTGTGAGCTACCTATGTTTTCCCAATAAGCTTTATTTTTGCTTAGGTTAATAGGAATGTTTTTCTACTGTGAGCAAAAAATTCTAACTGATGCAACCATTAACTAGATGTGTGACTATGATCGTGGGAAACAATGTGAACTCTCTGAACTCCAGGTCCTTCATTTGAAACTAATACCAGTAGATTTTATTGTATAACATGAGATGGCATTATAAACAGAAAGGCACAAAGTAGATGTTTGATAAATACTAGTTCTCATCTCTTTCTCCTTTAAAACATAAATGTTCTGGTTTTGGAAATGTTAACAATAAATATAGGGTAGCTAGCACAGTGCCTACCACACAGTTGGTGCTCAATAAATGGTAGCTATGGGAATGATTGATTAAAATTTTCTGTCACTGGATATATTCAAGTCTAGACTGGAAAATCATTGGCCAGTGATTTACAGAGGTAGTTCAACCATGCAATGATGGTTGGAAAGGATAGCCTCATTTCCTAAACTGATAATCAGTAATTCTAAATTAGAAAGATTTATCTTATCTTTGAGGATGTATAGCTCTTTTAAAGAAAAATGGCAGAGGCAAGAATCTTGGTATGAGGACGGAACATATTTGGGTGCATTCTTTGAGCTGATGTCCAAGCCAACACTGAAGAGGGGTTACCAATCTGCCCTAGAGAGAGTTCTGAGGGTCATCCATGGTAGTGTCCATGAAGGTCAAACTCATTTAGTGCTTCCACCATGGTTTTGTCTTAACTGGGAACAGATACTCACTCAAGTTGTTGCAGAAATAATGGAATTTATTGAAGAAACATGTGTACACAGGAACTGTGGAAGAACCAAGGAATCCAGAAAGACAGAAATCAAGGCAGCTCTGTGATATGCTCTTTTCATATTTCCAACTCTCCCACTCACAGCAAAATTTCTCTGTATATAAGTTTCTTTATATTTTTCCTTACCAATTGGATATTTTTGGGTATTTGTTTACACATGGCCCAAATGACTATTTGGTTCCCAAACTTTCACAATCTTCCAGATCCAGCAATCAGAATTAACTTCTCTCTCAGTGTCTTTACCTAAATCCCAAGTGAAGGAATTGCTGGCTTAGCTGCTCAGCCAGGCCATGACACAGCTATAAATGGACTATCCTTGTGAGCTGTGTCATCGCCAAGTCAGGTGAGGAAGAGAGGAGAAGAAAGGAGACTCACCCAGTCCATTGCCCTTTCTGTAGGAGATGTGGACTGGTCAAAAAACATTACTGATGTCTGGTAAAAGGCATCTTGCCTATGATAACACCAAAATATAAGATAGAGTCTTATATATTGAACATCTCTTATAGGTGTATTTTCCCACCATTTTCCCCCTGACTTTAAAGAGAATATTTAAGGCATATATATCCATCCCAAATTCCTTAGGATATGGATTTCCTTTGAAGATCTCCTATTGGAATATGGAAATCTCCCTACTGCGGTAGATGCAGAATGTAGACTTGAAGCAACTGGTTCTTCAAATGTCTTCTTGAGCTGGAAACTTTCAGTGTTTCAATTGGTTTCTAGAGATGGAAGGAGGACCTCCAGCCATGGGCATGAGAAGAAGATGACTATGAGAATTGAAGATAATTGAATGAGAGAGCTGAGTAGGAATGAGAGGTCAGATGAGAA
>PVIJ01004313.1:0-11917 GCA_004024925.1 Scalopus aquaticus
AAGGGCACAAAATGGAAGAGAGGAGAATACAGGGGACCATGGAGATGGATCACGGGTGAATTGGTGGTGGGCTGCCCAAGGGGAATACAAAATGTAAAAGACATAAATAACAATAAAAAAAAATACTAAAAGTATAAATCTTATCATGTGGGGTGGGTCTGGGAATATTTTGACAATAAAAAGAAAGACATACAGGAAAAGTTGGGAACCGCTGGTCTGACTCGCACAAGGGCACTTCCCCCCACTTCTTAGTTCCTGAGCCGGGAGGCACTGCAGCCCAGCTTGCCCTCACTCCCCACCTCCGGTCAAATGTCCTTGCTCACTCTTCCCTCTGGACAACTCATAGGGAGCACTCTTAGCCCCTTGGATATGCATGGTTTACGGTTTCTAAAACATTTTCTTATCCATTACCTCACTGGTTCTTGCAACCACCAGTGAGTATACAGAACAGGAGTATCACACCTGCTTTATGGGTAAGGGCAGGGCATGGTGACCTGATTCACCTCAGGATTTAGAGCCAGCAGTTTTTTTCCCACTTCTCCTGCATTGATACCAGACCCTTCTGAAAGGCTCTGATTCATCAAATCAGATTCACCACAAACTCCACTGCATGGTGGATAACTAGTGAATGAAGAGATCAGAGAAGAATTTTAAGAGCTTTGATGAGCTAGTCACTTCACATACTCTTAAATCCATATTTAAAGGTGTATGAGAATTGCACAAAGGTAAAGAAAACAGACAGGAATGAAAAAGCCTGTGTGCAGTGAGTGGCCATGACCTGCTCTCACTCAAAAAGTAGGTGTGATACTCTTGTTCTGTCTTCTTACTGGTGGTTGGAAGAACCAATGAGATAACAGGTAAGAAAATATTTTGGGAATTGTACAGCATGTATGTGCAAGGAGCTAAGAGTGCTCCCTGCATTGTGTCCCTAGGCAAAGACAAGCAAGTGGATTCCCTCCCTACACCCCAGTGGGGAGTGAGGGCAAGCTTGGGTGGTGTTGCCCCTCTGCTCAATAAACTCACACTTACCTTAGGGTTCATATTTGGTCCAGTCTTCTTAAATTTCCCTTAAGGGTTCAAGGTGGTCTTGGACTTCTCTGAATCTTATTTTTGTAAATCTGAAAAGCAAAAATGTAAAGTAGGTTAGATATTTTTGGTTATTTTATCTTTGACATAATATTAGTTTAAATCCTTTAGTTCTATCAGGATCATCAAGCCATCATTATTCTCTAGAATAAATGAATGTGTTACTTTTTTTCAAGAGACATCCATGCATTCATTCATTCATTCATTCAATCAGTCAGTCATTCAACAAACATAATTAAGTGTAAGGTACTATACTAGGCTCTGTACAGAATAGAGACTTGAAATACAAACCTAGCTAACCTCTGTAAGGAAATTGAAAATGACTACAAGAAAGGCATTATAATTGACTTACAATTGATGCTTTAATCTTTCGACAAAAAGTTAAGAGCTCTTCTGTTGGAATGTAAAGTATGCAGACCAAGAAAATTTCCTGCAAGTGACTCAGAAATTCTCTGAATTCTAAACAGACTCTCAAATGGCCACAGTGTTTGGAGAAAAGTGGTCATGGAACTCTTCACCTTCTTTTTGATGAGAATCTAAAATCTCATCTTAAAAACTTCAAAAGTGATTTCAATGCAGTGATCTCAAGGGCAAGAAAAAAAAGTTCAATTTAATCTAGAGTCTGGTATTGACTGCTGTTCACTAAGGAACTTTCTTTCTGCCTTAAAATTTTTTACATGGTACAATTCCATCTTCAAACAACATCTTTTCATTTAATCAAAATGTAACTACATTTTATTTATAAGAGAGAGATGGGATTGATTTGGCAAATGGAAACCAAGGAGATATTTCTAGATGGACATTTTCACCTTCACTGTTACATGAAAGATGACAAAATTAAGCAGGAAATTACAAAAGTCTGTGACACACAGGAGGAAATTACTTGTGCGAAAGTCCTGTAGAAAGAATATACCCAGGAGGTGCACAGACAGATAAAGTGGGGGACTTGGCAGGTTTTTTGTTTAATTTTGAGCATTACTAGCTACAGCCCTGGCAGGTGCCACGCCCTAAGCCTGGGAACAAAGGTGGGTAAAGTGTTGTTCCTGCTTCCGAGATGTTTGTAGTCCAATCAGGGGAAACTCAAAAAATGAGAGATTTCCATCCTAATGCCATCAGGTCCCTGGTGGGGCCAGCACTGGGGTTGTGGGAGTGTAATGGGTGGTCCCCAGGAGAAAGGGTGTGTCCCAGGTTCCCTGTCCCACCCAAGGTAGGGTGGAACTGAGCAGGATATAAGAAGCTTGAGAAGAGAGACAGGACACACAGAGAGGACACACACAGAGGAGACAAAACATGCAGAAAGAAGACAGAAGGAGATGGAAGAAGGATGGAGAGCCAGAAGAGGCCCAAGGAGCAGAGACTTGTAAAGAAGCTGCACTGGCCTGGACTGATTGAAAGAGATGTGGGTGAGAGACCCGTGGGGAAGTTAACGATGGCTCTATTAATTTTGGTTTTGATTTTGTTCTGTTCCGCTCAGAATTGTCTGACTGTTTCTGACCCTTTTGGATGGGTCCCTGCAGAGAGGTATTTTGGTTCCTCCCAGAATTGTCTGTCTGTTTCTGACCCTTATGTGTGGGTCCCTGCCAAAAGCTGTTCTAGACCTGTGGCAGGCTTTCGAGACTTGCTTTGGGCCAATCCCGTTTGGGTGGACTTGTACCCACAAGGGGTTAGATAACATTGGGTGCTTGACTTAGAAAATATATTCTTTGTCTTCTCTGTCTTTTCTGATTGTATACAAAGTCTGTTTCCACAAAAGGTCCTATATGTTTTGTATTGATGCGGCGGAGGGCAGAACCCATTGAGACCAGGGCTAGTCTAGGGTTTTGGGGGTGCCCCTCTCTCCAGCCCTGTAACAGGAGCACATGGGAGGACTCTCATCCCAGGCTGAAGGTCTGTGGGGCTTACCTGGACAGAGTCTCTCAAAGTGCTTTCCACTGATATTTTATATGTGGCTCTGAAGAGAACATTGAGTTCAAAATCACAAAGTGTGATAAAAAATCCTTCAGAGGAAAAAACAGAACATGAGAAACTACCGCGTACAGAACAGAGGCCCTGAGGTCGGCAGCACTTTCCTCCCAGGTTCGCTCAGGTGGTTAGTGCCCCTCCAGGGACGCCTACTCATCCCATTAGCAGAGCACTGGGCCAGGGGCACACCACGACTGCACTCACATTTTCTGTATTGGATTACAAAGCCAAGTAATTGCCATTTAAAGGTTCAACTAATGTTGAAGGCATTCGTCTGTGTTTTCATTCATTTGTACAGCAATTAATTTGTCCCTAAATTAACAATAAAAGTGGTTATGTGATCCAATGAAGTAGAAATGATTGCAGAGAGGGAAAAAAATATAACTGTCTGTTTTACCCTACTAACCAGGCCAAGTCACTCGTTCCCCTCCCACTGCTGTTTGTCTCTCAGGAGAAGGTTATTTTCAGGCAGGCAGAGCAGGAACTGGGCCTGCATGCTGGCCTTTGTCAGGTACCCAGCCTCAAAGGCCAGGCAGGAAAATACGATTTGGGTGATGCAAAGTGTTGTTGACGTGAAAATGTACAGGCGGGTCACCACTGCGGCATGCTCCCAAGAAAGGCCAGGAAGCAGGCCCTCTGGAATTGTTTAAGGCAAAGACAGATTTGAACTAACTCAGATGTTAGCACGGAATTAGCAAACTGGGGCTCTTGGGCAGCATATGGTTAGCAGACACATTTTGTTTGGCATGAAAGGGTTTTTAAGTCTTTGGATTTGTTTCCAGTGTTTAAAAATTAGGATATTTCACATGAATATTCAGATCTGCAGTTCTCTTGAAAAGTTGGAAGATTGTTTGCAGTGCATCTATGTTTCTCCTGGTAATACTTGGCTGTAGTGGAATGGTCTTTGTCCCCTTTGGTTGGGCAGTGCTTGCCAATTTACTGCAGTCTCTACCACTCCCTATTGCCCTATGCTGTGCCTGCTCCCATTATTAATTTGCCTGACTCCTGTAAGATTAGAGTTTGTGACCCCCCTACTTTAGCATTTGCTTAGTCACTTATGGAAGTAACCTGCCTTGGTCACTGCTTATACCAGCTTTACTTTTTTACTTTTTGGAACATTTTTTTTTCCCAGAGTTTGAATAACTTGGGCATAGAGGTTACTCCCTGAGCAAATGTTTTATACCTACCAGTATGTTCTTTGGTTCTGGGATTGAACCTGTTGACATAGAAACATAAACCTCTCCAAATAGAAGTTACTTTGGAGGTCAGTTTATCTACCTGCCTCACTTAAAAACTGAGGCTCAGAAAGTCATGTGACTTGCTCAAGGTCATAAAGCAACTTGAGACAGAGCCAAGGAGACTAGTTTTAGCACTTTTCCTACTACATTTGGGCCTTTCTCCGGTGCATATTCCAAAACAATAGTATCATTTCCCAAGTCATTGGGCAATCTTCTCACCTTAGGAAAGCATAGGCCTGTTGGGCATGGCTATCTGCTCTCTAAGATAGCCCCTGATGGTGAGATTTCATTTTCAGACTTAATTTCTGATTCAATCTGTTTGGTTCTGAGCGACTTGGACTGGGAGTGAGGCCAACTGAGTTCTAGTCCCTTACCAGCTGTGTGACCTTGGGCAAATTTCCATGCCTCTCTGAGTCAGAATTTCCTAAGTGTAAGAAAGGAATGCCTGCTGTACAGGATGTTGTGAGGATCACAGGACATAACAAACATGAAAGTTCTCACAAAACAAAAAGTTAGATAAGTGTGAGATACTATTATAGGCTATCAAACCTAGACAAGCTCAGACTTCTCTCCTATTATTGGGGAGGCAATGGAGACTCAGGAACAAGTCAACCAGTCAGCTAGGGGCAGAGTTCACACTAGAGAGCAGGTCTATATCCTTCCTGCTATTGCAGCAGTTGGGCACATAGATCTCAGTAAAAGACATGTGAGCCCATGCATGCGGGCAACAGACAAAATGTCAGCTGACCTTGGGGTAGAACGGGAAGTGTCCTAACCTCCCCTCACTAGGATTTGTGAAAACAGAGTCCCAAACTCGGAATCATTAAGTGGCTCTCATTCTAAGGGCAGAGGTAGAAGGGGAGGAAGGAAGACATTGGCACCTTCCCTTCTCACCATCCCCAGGCTGGGGCTCTGGGTAGCCCCCAAAGCAGAGTAGGAGGCTCATAGACCCCTCGGGAAAGAGCCCCACACTTGCTGGGCTGATTCCCAGTCCATGAGCATGGACTTACTTGGAGGCATTATACTGTGCAAATGAACACTGTTTTTGCAAATTTGTGGGACCTGCCAGCACTCTCAGTTTAACTTGATCACTGCAGTGACATCCAGGCATGTTCTGCATTAAATTAGAGCTGGTAATTTCAGAGGGAAACAGTTCTGAAATGGCATGAAAGACAAAAATCTGTTCCTTGAAAAATGACACCATATGTGCCTGCATTGCTGCAGTTAGGGTAAAAGGCTTCCCCTCCCTTTGTTACTCCTCAAGCCGCCAATGTTAATGTCAGATTTGCAACAGAACCATATACTAATGGAACCCAAATTAGCTCTAAAATTAGCTCTTAACAAGAAACTGGAGGCTAGCTCAAGGCAAACAGATTTCTCTGACTGTGAGAGACGGAAAGCATTTTAGCAAAGCAGCCGCATATTGATATTCTCGAGTCTCAAAAAAGATCCCTCTTTGCTCTTAGTAAATTGCTCAGGAAGAATTGTGCACAGCCTGTCATCTGCTTAGGCATCAGGAACTAGCAGCTTAACCTGCAGTTTTATGAAAACCTTCCCCCAAACAAAGAAACTATTGAGAGGCTGGAGTGCGGGTGAGAAGGGAGTTAGGGGGTCAGATCTGGGTTGGAGACTGGGTTCTGGGAGAGGCAAGCATCAAAATTTTTAGTCATGTTCCATTCTCACCACTTATCTTATACTTTCAGAGAACCTGGAAACTACAAAAAAAAAAATTGTATGTGGATAAGCAAATTGAGAACAGAATTATATTCTACCATCTTGAAAAAAACTAAGAACTAAGAAACCAAAGTAAAGATATAGTTGGGGACCATCATCAGAAAGATGGCATTAGTTCATTAGTTTAAGTGTAGGGTGGGTTGAATTAGGCACCCTCCCATCAGGGAAAGTGTATCCAAATCTCAGAGATGAGGTATCCATATCCTTATCCACTCCAGGAAGCAGCGAACCCCTGTTATGCCAGGGAGTGCCTCTGAACCTGACAATTGGGGGTTGTGAATTCAACTCAGCTTCAGGCCCTAAATAAGCATTGAGCCCTTAGAGTTGTGCATAGTGGGGTGAAGGAGGAGGGGTGCACAGTGAGAGCTCCAAGAAGAGCTCAAGGGCAAGCTTTGGGGCTAGAGTTGAAGGAGTGATTAGTTCTATGTCGAAGATATCTGGGGATTCTGTTCAGAAGAGGTGGTGTCTGACTTGCACTGGAAGATGTATAGAACTAAATTATAAGATGTTTAGGCCAGTGGAGGCCAAAACTCTAGGCCTGTTTGTGAGGAAAAATGATGGTGTCATGGAAAAGGCTGTGACTTGGGTTTTCATCCCAGATTAGCCTCTACAATTGCTGTATATCATCAACCCATTTGTTTGACTTTCCTGCATTCAGTTTCTCCAGCAAGTAAGCAAAATGAGTGTGAGTGTATGTTGTAAAAGGCACAAATCTGCACAAGTGCTGGTTACTAGTAATGATATGCAGACCCCCACACAGGGCTGTTAGAAGACTTTTTGAAAGTGCTGTTCAAAAGAAAGATATTTTAAAAACTCAACAAGCAACATTACCAAATGTTTTTGAGCACATATGAGATGAATGATCTATAGCTCCAGCCTTCAAGTTGCTCATAAGACCTTCCGGCTAGACAGATATGGGAAGCATAAATTTAAATGTATTAAATTTACCAAAAAAATTTCAAGAATCTTCTGGCCCCAGAAAGAACTGCAGCTATAACAAAGGTTTATTGAATTATCAACAACTGAGGGAAAAATGGAAGCCCGGAACACACTATATTAGGTTAACTAGAATTATAACTGGCAGAAACATATTTTTTATTAAATAAAAGAAGAGCCTTTTAAGTAAAACAAATACCAAGGTCTCTAATGATGATTATAAATCAGTTTTTAAGATGAAGAGCTTGCTATCATAATGGCTCATTTTTCCTGGCACTGCTTGGCAGGACGAACCTCAGACACTCACAGCCCCTCTGTGTGGTCATCGGTCCATCTTTTCCGCTTTGCCCCACTGTCTGGGGCCTGTGGTGCAACTGAACCAACACGGACGGGCACGGGCTTGGATTCTGTCCTTTTCTAAATCTGCCAAGACTTCATGAAGTTGTTTCTAATAAACCTTACTCATCAACAAAACAAGCTCCCTTTGAATATATTTCCCAAACTCAAGAGAAAGACTCTCCTGCGCCTCCCTGGTGGTGCAACGGGTTAAGTCTCAGTACTATGAAGCTATCCAGAGCCACTGCAGCACGAGTTCAATCCCCGACCAGGGAGCTTCCCACATGGCCCAGCAGACCTCTCCCTGCCTCGCTTGCTGCTCCCCTCAGCAGTGTACTTCAGTCGATCTGCCTGTTCTGCTCCCTACTCTGTCTCTGGTGAGTTCTCTTGTTGCAGAAGTTGGCATGGGAAACACCAAGCAGCACTCAGGAATATGGTGAGCACAGGAAGTTTATTATGCCGGTGGGCCCAGGAGAAACTGTCAGGTCCAGGAAAGGTTCACCTCAAAAGACCTGGGTCCCGAACAAAGGCAGCAGGGGGGTTTTATACAGAGTAGCTCCCGTGTATCTTTTGGTGGGTATCAGAGAAGGATGACCTTAGTGGTGGGGAGGTCACTTACAGGCAGGGGTCTTATCAGTGATTTCTGGACAGAAGTCTTATCAGTAAGCAGTCATGGTCCTCCTTGGTATTCATTAGTAAGGGTCATGCTCATTCTTGCTATGGGGGGGCTGTGTTTGTCCTGTTTTCCCAGTTCACTCTCACCACCCCACACCTCTGGCCTATACTCCAGCTTGTATGCATAAATAAATAAATCTTAAAAAAAAAAAAAGAGAGACTCTCCCAACTAAGAAACAACAAATTCTACGGTACGTAAAGTGGAATTTATTAATTTTCTTGAGCTGCCATAAAAAATACCACAGACTGGGAGGCTAAA
The DNA here is from genome assembly GCA_004024925.1 of Scalopus aquaticus. NCBI lineage: Eukaryota > Metazoa > Chordata > Mammalia > Eulipotyphla > Talpidae > Scalopus > Scalopus aquaticus. The sequence continues at coordinate 8,227 of PVIJ01004313.1, forward strand.
ATGATATAAATTAATTTTCTCACAGTTCTGGAGGATAGAAGTCCAAGATTAAGGTGCCACAGGTTTCTGCTGAGGACTCTCTGCTTGTCTGTCTTCTCCCTGTATCTTCACATGGTCTCTCTGTGTCCAAATTTTCTCTTCTTAAAAGGACACCAGTTATGCTGGACTAGGGCCTGCCCATGTGCCCTCATTTTACTTTAATTACCTCTTTAAAGTTCTTATTTCCAAACAGAGTCATGTTCTGAGGTACTTGGGGTTAGAAGTTCAATGCAAACTGGGGGGAGAGATGGGGTGGGGTAGAGGGGAAGGGCATGATTTAGCTGCTAAGAGGAGACACTCAGGATCTCATAGAACTGCTGAAAAAACAAAAGCTCCTAGATATCCACCATGCCACACTGTTTCCCTCCTGCACAACTGCCTGCATCTGCAATATGTGTTTTGCCCACCCATGGGTTATGGCCCAGGCAAGGGCACAAATGGCACAGTGCAGTACATTTCAGTCCAAGCAGTCCCCTGGAATGAGTGGTTGGAGAGGAGGTGTCTATCAATGTCAAGGTCAGCTTTACCAGTATCTGAACAGCAGCTGCTAGAGCAATGGGAAGAGATGAGAGAAAGGGAAACCATGGGAACCATGTCAGCTCTCTTTCCACTAAAGGAATTTCTCCTAAAGTTAGGAAATCAGGGAGCAGGTCTCAAGACCTCAAAGTCTCCTTAGAGATCTGACCTTCTTCTTCCACCCCCAAGCCTAATAGACAGACAACATCTGATGGGGAAGACAGAGATGGAAAACATCGTCTCATTAGCAAAAGACTGTGCCCTTTAAGATATCCAAAGAAATCTGCACAGAAAAACAAGTGTGTTCAAACACCACCCCACCCCACCCCACTCTGCAGATGGGGGACCTGAGCCCTACAGTGTGACTTTCCTGTGGGAACAGTGGGTGTGCTTTGAGGCACACTCCAGAATGCCTGTAATTTTCCACCTGAGGACCTCCCTGACAGATGCAAGTATAAACAGGAGTGGCGAAGGGAACCAAGCAAGCACAGCTTCCAGACTGGTGAAATAGGGTGACCTAGAGACACCTGGAACTGAACAGTCAGAACAATGGCCAGATTCACTGAGTGCCTCCTATGTGCGGACATCTACAAGTGTTTAAACAATTTAATCCCTTCGTTCTGAGGTAGAGATCTTTACCTTCATTATACAGAAGAAGAGACCCAAGTTCACAAGACTAAACAACTTATTCCCCAAGACCACGGACTGTAAATGACAGCACTGCGGATTGACCCAAAGCTCGGAGACCTGTCCAGTCTGTGCTGTCGTCGCCCACACCCAGGCCTACCATATCTCAGGGGTGCTGGTCCTTGGAGTCAGCTCCTAATGGTCCTCTCTTCCACCTCTGCCAAGTGTAGTCTCTTGAGGTCACTCAGGACCCTCTTAAGAGAGCACATAGAAGGCCCTTAGCAAAGAATTAAACTCAAGAATTATTAGGTCATATTAGGTCTCTGGGATGAGGGCCAGCACCCTGATTCTGGACAAAGATACTGGGAGGCCCAGGAAAGCCCTCCCTTGATTAGTGATCTTGCTGGATGTGAGTGCTCAGCTTTAGTTCTGCTGGCTGAGGGTGTTATAGTGTCATTTCCATAAAAAGGGGAGGTTCCATGTTTCCTGCCGACCTAATGAAGGGCGGAGCTGGGAGGCAAGAAGCAGACTTGGAGAAGACTTGGCAGAGGAGACATGTGGAGCAGAGACATGTGAAGGAGGGTGTGCTTGCTTCTCAGCTTTGGGCTTGCACCAGGGACTTGGGGGGACATGGAAGGAGACACATGGAGTTGAGACACTTAGAAGAGACATGGGTGAGAGACCTGTGGGGAGGCTGAAAATAACAGCCATTAACTTGATTTGTACACTGATTTTGCTTCTTTTGTCCCAGATTTTCCCTGCCCCTTCTGCCCCTGTCCTACGGTTCCCTGCCAGAAGGTATCTTAGACTTGTGGTAAGTTTTCAGGCCTCAGCAGCCCTTCTTCAGGTCAACCCTGTTTGGCTGAGCATTTACGCATGAAGGAATGGGTAATTCTGGGTATTTCATTAGGAAACTATTACCTTTTCTTATCTCTCTGGGAACACTATCCTATTAAAGTTCTTTTACATTAAGAGTTCCCTTTGTCTTTATGTGGCAGATGGCAGAATCCATTTAGAGTGTGCAGGTTTGGAGGTCCCAGGATACCCCTCAGTCTGCATACTAACAAGGGGACAAAGGAAATGAACAAAAAATATTCCCAGACCTTGGAGAAATGGCCCTCTGTGACCCCTGCGGCCCCTTTTCCCCCACTTCACAATAACAGTGCTAAATACAGAGTCTTACATTGATTTTTTTGGTTGAAGCTAACACCTTCACTGTGCACTTTTGGAGAAATCATTCCCCCATCACATGCTTTGCTTCCTTAGCTGCCAAACTAGGCCAATAACGCTGACCACCTATTTCCCTTCGGGAAAGAAGAAAGTGTTTACACCCAGCAGAGCTTGGAGCTCTGGAGGAAAGTATCAGATAAGCACTATACACTCAAATGGAATCTGGGCTTGTTTTTACTTTCACTGCCAAACTTAAAGTATGCAGCATTTCAAAAGTATCTGCAGAACTTTAAAAGCATTTCCCGATCCCTCCAGTGCTTTGGGAAAGAAGGTACCAATGTGTTTTTAGAAAACAATGCAATTTCTCTTTGGGAATTTGGAATCTCTGAATAGGGAAGGGAAAATCAGATTATGAAGTCAAGCTAGTCATTAATTTCTACTGTCAAACACAGCCCCTCCTTCTTTGCAGTTGTCAATCAAAAGTTTATAGAAACACTACTAGCTGGGGAAATCCTGCATCATCATCTTATCCTTACGGAGAGCAAGTATTTCTCTTTCTTTTTCCTTAATCAAAACTGGTTTCTTTCCCAAAGTCCTTCTTAAATAGCAGCGATTCTTCGCTCCCCTCCCCCCTCCCATTTGAATGGGCCATTAATAATGCTGGGTCTTCAGGAATTCCTTTCATGCCTTATCTTTGTTTAAGGTTTTCTTTTTTTTTTAGCCCAGGCCCTCTTGGTCCCCTTTCCCAAACGAAGGTGAGTAATCCAAAATGGGCATTCAGGTCAGGGTGTGGCTGGGGAGTGAGCTGCCTAGTACACTCTCTGCCCACAGCCAGCTCTCAGTGGGTTCTCAGCAGGCAGGTACCTGCTTAAGAGTTAACCGCTCAAGAGTAACCGAGGTAGAAATGCTAATACTGTTACAGGGCAGGGAGAGGGGTACCAGAACCCCCAAAACTGCCTGCTCTAAATAGGTTCTGTCATCTGCTGCATCAAGACAAAACATCTAAGACCTTTAATGGAAAGAAACTTTAATACAATTAGTGTGTAGTACAGAAATGACAAAGCACCCAAAGTTACCCATCTCCTTGTGGGTAAAAAAAAGTCCATGCAAACAAAATTGGCCCAACGCAAGGCCAGAAAGCCTGCCACAAGTCTAAAGCACCTTTTGGTGGAGACCCAGAGAAAAGGGTCAGAAACAAGTAGACAAGTCTGGGAGTAGGATGGTCCCCAGGAAAAGGGGAATTTCTAGGTTCCCTGCCCCACCCAAGGTTAGGTTTCTAGGTTCCCTTCTCTTCCTGAGCAGGGGGAAGAGAAGAAGCTGTAGAGGAGACTGGAGAAGG